>BQNB010000518.1:0-74798 GCA_026074375.1 Tanacetum coccineum | reverse complement strand
GCATTGAACACCCTGCCCATTTTCGTAAGGCAAACAGACTTGAATCCCGAATGAGGCCTATATATAAAGCTAGTAATATTTATCTCATTCACCTGAATTAGTTATTCGACTCAAGGGTTTTCCACTACAATCCTCCAATAAGCTTAGCCAAACATCCCTTTATTCAAGAACATTGTGCTTCAGTAACCTTGTGTCTGTCAGCCTACCACCAAAGAATCATAACCCCCGCCCGTGTATATGCAGCAAACCCTCTCAATTTATCAACAAAAAGTATCCAGTAATCTTGCTTGCCAAAAATCCTTCACAAATTTGTGACCAAGCTCAAAACTATATAATGTCAGCATGTGAAACACCATTTATAACTTTACGGAATTTGAAAGACTCGAGTCGCGAGCAAACCTCAAAAAATCTGCTACTTAACGTGTATTTATCACTGACTAAGAGGGTGTATAGGATCACGGTATGAAGGAGATTATTTACTAAGTGTATATAAATCTGGTATGACCTGAGACAAATCTAATTTCTAGATATACAAAGATGATTACGACCACCTACCTGATCTAAAGCTGATGGACATTATGATTCATTAACAACCTGACTTCTTCAGTTAGAGCCTTAGCCTCCAATTCTTTAGCATAAGAGCTTTTTTCCATGTTTTGTTACTTCCTAACATCTCGTATTATCGCCTGATGAGAACAAAGAAAGCTTGTGAGATTGAGAGATTGCATTAGAAATGGAGACTTCAAAGTCTTCAAGGATACAGAGTGTAATCGATGACACTAACTTTGAGTAAGTGCTTCAAAAAAATACAAATAAATACCTTCACATAGAAGTGTACACCTTCCTAGATATATGTAGGCTGAGACTGGTTCTGGAAGATAAGTACAAAAAAAGGAAAGACAAAAACAGGTGAACATAGCATTGGGAGCTGATTCAACCACTAATGATATCTGAATTCTATATTACCTAAAGGTAAAGAATGTGGACGCGTGGCACGCGTTTGCGAAATCCGCTCACTATTGCATCAGTCAATAGCAATACCTCATTATTTAGCAAAGTAGGCTGCTGAGAAGGCCTTGTCCTGTCGCAACAGTGTGGGGCTTCAGAGGCTGTTGCCCTATGGCCAACTTGAGGGGATGAAGTTCGATGCAGAGCCAACGTTGTTGTTGTTCACTGACTTTCGTTGTTTCTTCTGGTTCTTAATAAACACACGAAACACAGTTACACGAATTGGGACGATAAACACAACTATAATCCTACAATATCAGTATTACACTAAAAGCGAGGTACTATAATACATCATATAAAAGCTGTTAAGAAACGGCGTACAAAGCTATTAAAAGCACCATAGTTAAGTTCTAAAATCAGTGTCCTAATTTATGTATGCAATCCCATACTCCAATTTTTGCATATGTAAGACCGTGTAGGGGTGTTTGGGATTAATTATTAGACGTTTTCATTTCACAAAAACATAATTAGTTTTAGACTTAAGTGTATGGATGAAGGCAAGCTGATTACGCTTACCTGATTATTTAATGGTTAAACATCCAATTTAGCATAATCAAATAATAATTAGAATCGCCAGACCCTCATAAAACTAATTATCTGAGTATCTCATGTTGTGACACCATAGCAAATCCAAACCCTATCTTCGAACTGTGTTTTGTTACACTTTTATCATAAGCATTGTCATTTATACCCCACTGCTAAATAAAAGACTGTTCTATATTGCTTATTATAAAATCCTCATCTAATTAAAGGAGGGTGTTTCAGACTGCTTATTTCTATCGTTTATGCTTTTGCTTATTGATAAGCACTTATAATTATTTAACTATCGTGTTTCATAAGCAAATCCAAACACTGCATCTCATAAAACGCGCTTCAACGGACAATCCAAATCACAAACGAATAGTGTAAAGTTACAATAAGTACTCACAGTTGGGTTAATGAGGAGGGAAATTTTGGTAATTATCGGCAGGAATAATCTGCTTCAAATGCTTCCATTGCCTGCTTCTAGCTTGGCCTTTCAGATACTTTTCGTGCATTTGGATCTTTTTAAATCGAAAATGAGTTGGTAATATCATCTCTGATTCTATCACCTCTCGTTCCATCTTAAATTACCAAATAATATATAATTAGTTGTTGGTCAACTCCAAACAACCTACAAAAGGTGTTAAAACATCGTATAAAGCTGTTAAAAAAGCATAAAAAGTCTGCTAAAAATAACGTATCAAGCTGTAACATGTGTGCCCAAACACCTCTTTTCTGATCAAATTGCTGGAAGCATCTTTCCTAGGCATAATTATGCATAAAGCTAAGACAACATAGTTTGATTCTTTCTTTACAATATAACGCAATAGCTTTAGCTTAAGCTTTACACACACCGTCGTCTCCATAGATGTTGTGCTGCAACTTTGCGCAAATCAGCTGAGAAACATTCAAATTCTATCATACTACATGTTCATAAACAGAAAACTTCATTTTGGTGATTATCAATAACAATATATCATAAATTTTAACAATATATAGGATGCAAATAACTCATCACGACAACGTAAACTCATAACCTTTAACCCTAATTTCATCCAAATAACAATAATTAGGGACAAAACCCCCCCAATTCCAATAACCCAGAAGATCAAACACTAACCCACCAAAACCCCTAAGCTAAACACAGTTTCAACCCAATATAAAAAAAGTAAAAAAAAAAATACCTCAACAAAACTGAAAGCCTACCTGTTGTAAGTAGTGGCGAATTCCAAAAATACCTTGTGAAACTCCAACTATAGATTCCAGGAGCAACCGTACTCTCGAAAGGCTTCAAGAACTGTAGTCTTAACCGAATCATAGTCATGAGTGTCTGGGTTGTGCTTTGGGTTGGTTGCTCATGGTGGTTGGTTTGATTTGATTTTGATGGCTGAATAAATGGGTGTTTATATAATGTAATCTCAATTCTTTGGAGATGAAGGGTTCTTTGGAGATAAGAAACGAACCTGTAAAATGGATGGAGATGGATGGAAGATTAAAGGTTAAATGGTGTAAATGCAGGATGTGAGGAATGTGGAACAATGTAACTGGCCGATTGAATGAATTAAGTGGATTTTGAGTTGAGAGCATTTAAAGATACAACCCTAATATATTTAGGGTGAATCTTTTAGTATTATACATAAGATAGAGTATAGCTTATAGATAGACTTATGTCGCATACCTAAAGCTTATGAAATAATATATAGTAAAAACGACTAATAAAAATAAATTGTACTTAAATGTAAAAAAGATGTTAAAGGGATAATACAAACCTTTGGTATATTTGTCTATTTTATCAAGATGAATCTCTATGTCTTTTTTCAAACCTGCACACAAACCCCAATTTCAATACCAATCAATTAATGCAATTTGAACCCACTCGTAATGTGTAAACACCATTATGTCTAGAGCAGACGATGAATGCCAAACTTTCATTAACTTTGAAAAAATATGTGGATAGATACATGGATGACTAACCTTCCACAGTTTTATATACGGATTTTAAACGACACTAAGAAGACATTGCCATTGCTTTCTTATCTGCATATAAAAATAAGATATAAGAGACCAAAATGAAGAAGTGATAAAAGGTAGCCTAGTTGTAATATGTGATGATTTTCAGTAAACAAAGTCAAAGGAGCTCTCGTGGAGTATGTTGTTTGTCATGTGTGCTTGATAACTTGATATTCTTGAAACGGTATTAGAATGTGTGCTTTGTGGAAAGAGTGGATGTTAACTATTTATACTACTAATCATGTACGTAACCTTCAAATCATATGAATAGTCTCCGTTAAATGCTTATTTGATATTCTAGAAAGGGTGTTAGAAGTTTTGAAAAAAGAGGTTAGTTAATATTAAGAATTATTTGCTTAAATTTATGTCGCAAAAATATGAACTTGATCATAAAGACTACACATTAAATAAATGGACGAAATCTTTATATATATAAGATAGGATATTTAGATATTGTATGATTGAGTTAACGCAAATAATACCTAGTTGGGACCAAGGTATGCATTTTTTTATAATGTAATACATGTGATCTTATTATTTTAAATGGATGTTATACATTGGATAAAAATTTATACATGTATACAACTCTATTTCTTTTATCCTGTCTCGTAAATAAATAAAAAACACAATAGACTAACATTTCATAACTGAAATGAAAAATTATGCAACAAAACATAGTACGTATTTACAAAACTAAATGTCTATAAAATTTGATAGACCCTGTTTTAGGGGTGTAGCCATGCCAAATTATTCAATGTCAACTTCCACTTGAATATAAAATGTACAAACCTTCAAAGGCTTAACTTCGTGTTCAAATAAGAATACTTGGCAAATAAATTGTAGTCATGTTTTCTAAAACGGACATACACATTTGTGAGCAAATCACTAGGCGTTTGGTTCGTCGTAATTAAATGTAATTTGATGTAATTTTAATTTGAATACTTCTCAATCCTGTCTCATTGGTAGAAATGTTGGAATTGTAATTCAAAAAGTAAATTAAACTCCCTCAATTACATCCCATGTTATAATTCAGATTACATGGTAATATGAGATGCAAGTTTTCAATTACGTTATTTATATGATTACAGTTTACAATTTAACAATTACTATTACTATTATTGTTATTATTATTGTTTATAATTTATTTTTATTTATTAACAAGTTTTTTAAACCCGCGCTTCGCAGCGGGATGTTTGTCTACAGAAGTATTAAGAGTACAATTCAAACATTTGATATAGTATAAGCTCCCACAACGTTTCAAGATTACATATAAAAAACAACCAATAAACAATCCAATTGTTCACATTTACAGAAGGTTGTTCAATCTACCACTTATGACTCCTTTTTATTTCCTCAACTGTTTCAGCAACTATCCATCATTCTTATATGTTATGAACCTGGTGCATTACAAAAATTATAAAAAGAAATAAGATCAGTTAAATACTCTTATCTTGCCTTAAGGTGAGATACTTACTGTCATTATAAAACATATGATCACCCTCATCTTCATGACCTCTCTTCATCTTCAACTTCATCTTTGAAGATTGTTCAAGTTTTTTCAATGTGGCAACACTCATTCAGAGGGGGACGTGCGGAATTGCTTATTTGGAAGTACTTTTTTACTTTAAGAATAAGCTAAGGAGGTACCATTCAGATACGTAGAATTTTTTATCTATTACTCCGCTACACACTTATCCAGCTTGCAAGTTTCATCATCAAAGCAAGATATATGCGTACTGGTACCTTAAAATCTATGTTTAAGCCTGTCAGAGATGTTCTAAATAACAAATTACCTGGCAAATGCAACACATGAGGAAGCAATGGATCAAAGGTTAACAACAAATGATTAACATAGATAAATTTTTAAAAGTGAAAGTCAAGCAAAAACCATGAATCATGATTTTCCTTCAAATGTTCACTTATTTTTGTGCATAAATCATCTCGAAGAGGCATAATATCCACTTGACTTTTTGCCTCTCACGGATGATTTTGCACTTGTTTTTATAACTATCTTACATGCAAAACTCTCCTTTTGATTTCTTACTCCATTAATTTAGTGTTCTTTAAATGATATTTCTTGTCATAATATTTATTTCTTAAGAACTACTTTGCACTTTTTGTCAAAAGACTATGAAACTTTGAAACTGAGATTGCAAAAGCGTTAGCAGCTGCAAAAAGTATATCCAAACAATTAAACTTTGAATGACAGCTGCAAAAGGTTCCTTTTTTGCAAAAGCGTCGAGGCTATTTGATATCAAGTGGAAATGACTGATATCAAGTGGAAATGACTGATTGTAGTTGTGTCGATATCAAGGCATATAAAACTTTGAAACTGGGATTGCAAAAGCGTTAACAGCTGCAACCTAATAAAGGGTTGTTTGGATATATCTTTTCATAGTCTTATTTAACACAACATGATTAGACCGTTAGTAAAAATGTCCATTTTGACCTGAACCATTTCGACCCATCATTTTTTGTCGAAACCGAACCAAACAATTAAACACACCCATTGAACTCATCTAGTGAACTTTGCATACATCAGGTTGTTTAACAGATTTAGTGCTTCATGATGTGTACACAACCACACTCCATACACACATTCAAGCATTGTTGTCGCTAAGTTAAATGACACAGTTAATCTACATGTTGCACGCTAAGCCTTATAAAGGAATATATTCGGTAAATAGGAAAACGGTTACCTGAAGAAAACAGTCGCCCCATGGCAACGCTGAACACAATGAACTGATTTTGTACGGGGGCTGCAAACTAACCGAACTCGGAAGGTCTCCTCGCCAAGACACAGTTCTAGTTTCGCCCATCCTCCGGTATAAATGCCTTCCCATATTCAGTTTAAAGAACAAAGTCTGAAGATTAAAGTTGTAACGACATGGAAAGGTGTGGTCTGTGCATATCCAGCCTCCATTGCCAATTCCTGACTCGCAACCAATGCTTCAGTTGTCACGTGAATGAAGTTGCCATGTGGGAGTCTTTTACAACCTGTAATGTTTGCGTTTGTTTTCCGAAACCCATTTTATATTCAAAACTAAAGTATAAAAGTATAAATGAGGATCAGTCTAAATACCGTTGTGCGTGTCTTAATTTCGTATTGAGGTCCGTTATACTCCTTATGTACATCTTGAACTCGAGCACCATCCATCTTCATCGACCTAAACACACAAACCATAAAATCAAAATCAAAATATGATACTAAAAACTTATTCCGTTTGGTACACTTAATAAGTTTCCTAGTTTAAACGATTGGTACAAACATACCAATCGTCTCAATTAAGTCTACTATTATCCTAAACGTTGCTTTCTACCAACGTGTTCAGCCTCTCAAAGCCAATTGCATTGAAACAAACGCTACCAAATCCATCATTAAGCAAACTGGTAATGGTGACAAAAACTTACTATCTAAAATTGCAGCGTTTGAAGGCTGCGACGGCGAACCGAGAATCGCATTTGCTTTAACAAAAAGCCTCTCTCACTTATCGATTAAGACGGATCGAGCATTTATAGACCATAAAGTGCAGCCACATTAGCAGACCAACACACTAAAGACTATCATCTAGTAAGATTCGTCAATGCTTTTGCCATATATCCTAAAATAGACAAATGCAATAATTGCGGTTCCAAAAACGGTGGGCTCAGACTTGCAAGTGAACGGGAGAAAAGGTTATGCGACCCGCTAATGGCTGCAAGCACGATGACGTGCTGACCCACCATGATACATGTCGATTTCACCCACTCCAATCCGTCAATCACAAACGCAATATTGTCATCATCGGCCACAATGGATACATCAAGTCAGAAAACATTGTACAATCACACAACGCTAACCAAGTACGGTGTGACGATGGAATTGTAGACAACTGATATAAACATATCTCGTTTATATAGTGAGCTGGTATATACATTTTTTTGCTAAGACCCAAAGTGACCTGATCCTTTTGTTGCAGGATGTTGAGGTCTGACATTCGCATAGCATATTATTTGCATCCCTTAAACATTCAACTGTTCTTCCAGGACTTTATCGACACACAAACATGGTGGGAATATAAGCTTCAAGAAACTGTTTAACTCAGATTTTTGAGTGCGGAAGCAGATAATTGTATGAGGCTCAGATAGGGAACTAATTCAGAAAAAGAGGATACATCCGGCATGGCTGCAAACCTAATAGGTTGCCACGCCAAGTTGTGGACAATCTCAGCTTTAACCGAACCCATCTAAACTCATCACAGCCCCTTAACAATGATTGCATAACATCACGGGTGTCCTGTTGAAACACGAAAGCTGATGAAACAGATTACAACTAAAGAAACGTGTTAACCCTAGTGGAAGAAATGGACCGGCCGGTTTGAAATCATAAAACGAACAAAACAGCTTATGACATTCAACAAAACAAACATCAGCAAAGCATGAGATAAGCATATGCCAAAGCCGCTGTCAAAAGTGCCGATATAATTATATAAACTATACAAAAGGCACAAATGGCAGGCGCAACGACTCACCAACTTTGAACCCGAAATTGTTAAGTTCACATTTAGGGGTATGAAACTCGCCATAGTGTAACATATTTCTGTTAATACAATCAGACAGTGTTAAGCAAACATCAACGAACCATCGTTTAAATGATGCTTGCGAGTTGGGAACCGAATAAAAGGTATCCGACCCGCCATGGCTGCAAACACGACTTCGTGATGCCCCGCCAAGATACGGGTCGGTTTCACCCATCGTCACCCACAAACATGCAACCCACAGAAGAAATAATATATCACAACTATCCCCTAATTCCAACAAAAATAGACCCCTAATTGCCACAAATTATAACCAACCCGTGATTGCAAACACCAAATTCCAACAATTTGTAAACTCACGAAATAAAAAGCATTAGCAAAGAGGGCAGCGAAATGGCCGAAAGAAGCTAAAACATCAACATTTTGACACACAAATCTCATCATCGCCCACATTATAAAAGTATACAATTGCCCAAAAAACACAAAATTAAATCCTTAAACAATGCAACATCAACAATTTACCCTAAAAATTGAGAATTAAATCTTCTAAATATACAACATTCTAAATATACCTTCCGTTAAAGATCAACAAATCGGCGTTAGCAGTCACAAAAACAGGGTGCAACCACGATGCATATCCCCAATACAAAACAAACCACCCATGTAAGGTCACCAACGTCACCTACCGACCACAAACGCCACAAACAATTAAACCCATCTATCATCACCAACCAACCACCAACGCCACGTACCATGAACGGCGACAACGAAGAGGTTGATGGCATCGAAGAGTGCGTAAGACTCTTTCATTTTTTCTAGGGATTCAGGAGAGCGAGAACGGCGGATGGATATGTGTGTGTGTTTTTTTATTAAGATGGATCTGGTGGGAGAAGATACTGGAATATGTAAAAGATGAAGATGGGCTGGATGTGTAGATCGAACGACACATGTTAACCCTAGTGGAAGAAATGGACCGGCCGGTTTGATGGAAAAGAAAAAGAGTAAACCGGGCTTGGAGAAAGCATTAATGTCACCTCGAGAAAAACCGTATATAGGCATTAATAAGCCTCGGTACAACAATCTCACTCTTTAATAATATAGTATAATAGTATAGCCAGATAGGTAGGTATTTAACGTATTCAAGTATTCAACCAGTATTTGTTTATCTCATTACTCTTATATACAATAACTAAGCAAACGACAATGTTTTAAAAGTTCAAAAACAACATCATTTTTGTGTTGGCCGGATCGGTTATGAGTGAAAGGCCCAAAACGATGTCATTTAATCATGAAACGTGGTCGTTTTGGGAGCAGTAGGCACACTATTAACTTAAACGATGTCGTTTTGCATATAACTGACATATAGGAAAAAAAAGCTTCGACCCACACTCACCGACGGAGATCGAGGTAGTTCCACACACACATACACTGACGAAGAGATTGAGATGCAAAGACGGAAGGTTGAGCAAAGTTTTGTTACCTGTGAGTCTTTCATTTTCTTTTATTTGCTTGATTACTATCTATTTATTATGGTTGAATACTTGAATGTGATGTTACAAAATATTTGAATGAATTGTTACAAGAATGTATGGTTGAAATGGGCTCCATAATTATTGCAGGCCGTTACCAATAAGATGTAAAGACACTTAAATTTTTAGACCTTTGATCATCAAACATTTAGCTAATTTTGGAAATTAGCTAAATGCTTTATAAAGTAGTAGAGATGTCGGGCTTTCTCAATTTTGGACCGAACCGACCCTAGATCAAAAAGTGCAAAATACTTGGAACCGAGGCAAAACCGGACCGATGTGTGCAGATTTTATTGGTATTATGTTTTCCTATGATTGTACAATGTGTATATATCATTGTACATTTATGTAATGGGGGTGTTTTAACAGATTATTAATTATATTTGTATGTATTAATTGTGAGGTTTTAATTATGTTTGTATGAGTTGTACAATATGCATAGATGTGGTAACATTACTATCTTAATTATGTTTGTATGTTTTAATTGTCTAATTATGTTTGTATAAGTTGTACACTATGCTTATTAGTGTGTAAGTTGAAAATTCAATATTTCAAGATTTCATGCATTAAATTTTTCAACATTTCTTAAATTGGTAGTTTTTCAACTTTCAAGAGAATCCTAAATTCTCTTTATAAGTAGTATAGATTGACTGGGTACTCAACTCGTCAAATTATGTTACGGTTTTAAATATTTGTAGCTACTGTTTGGATATTTTCATATCACAATAATATATGTATGGAAAGTACGTAACTTTATGGGTCGCACATGTTACTTTTAAATTCAATTTATATGGTGTAATTAATATATACAGTGTATTATATTAATTATATTTAATATATTTAATTACTAGTTTTAATACTCGTGCCGCACGAAGTTTAGACATTAAATTTTAATTAACTGTTAATTTTGCAAGTGTTGTTATTTTTTTGTATTTGCACATTGAATGTCTTGTTTATCATTATTTCAGTAATTGTGAATGCGAGTTTCTTTTAATTTAAACAATTGTAATAGTTATAATAAATGTTTCCTACCATATTAAACAAAGAAAGCTAATCCTCATGTTTGTCAATTACATTGTTGTGTGTTAATAATAATTTAGCCGTATTTAATATTAAAACCCGTGTACGCATGTGATAAACTTGTAAAATTGAATAACAATGAGTTCTTATTAAACGCATATAGTAAAAATAATTTTTTTCCAGATATTATTACTTAAACTCATAAAGAGGAAAAACATGAGTTGTTCGTATACATCGTCTATTTATTTATATGCACAATAATTCGTGCTTTCATTTTGATATTAATAATCTTGTGCATATATATGTTGTATTTTTAATACAACATATATAAAGTCCAGGGGTACAAAGTATAAGGGGTTACTTGTTTGTTTTTTGAAGTTATTAAAAAACATGAAAACTTATAAATTTACACTTAACTCCATATTATTTATTAAGAATTCAACCACTTAAGTTTTATTAATTACCTCCTCGTTTTTAAGTTTTTGTTTTCACAAATTTGACACGTATATTTTTATGTGTGTTTTTTTCTCCACCAAAATTTTCAATCTTGACCAAATTAGATTCATTTTGACTTTTTTTTACCAATCAGATCGTACGATTTTACCTACGTGTCAAAATCAAGCGTTATGATTGGTCCAACTTTTTTCTATATGATCAAATCTTATAAAAAAACTCCGAAATAATGTAATTCTTTTATTATATTAATGATAAGTATAAGGAAAAGGAAGGAAAAAGAATTTCCTTATTAGATTAGGATTAGGGATAATTACTTGTTCCCTAAGTTTGCTTGGGTATATAATGAATCCATTGGATTCATTATTGACTAATCTTGAAACCCTAAGCAAAGCAAGTCTTCTTCTTCTCTTATCTTCTTTCTAAATTGATCATCCCATATCCTTTACTAGGGTTTGGCATGCTCGATTATTGGTTTAAGAATTCTAGTGATTTGTTTTGCTTATTGTTTAACAAGAACTAGCATTCTAATTAAATTGCTAAAGCGTGTGTGTGAAACCATAGAGGATTCAACCTTTTTGAATCTTTTATAGTTTCTTGGTGGTTCGATTTATAAACCCTAAATCCTAGGGTTAACCTGTTGATCTTTGATAATCACAAGAAAAGGTAAACAATGTAATCGTTATGTTAATTACTTTATACTATACATGATCTTGTCTTCCGTTGCGTATACTCGTGTTATTAACCGGTTAGTAAGTTTAAAATTCCAACAGTCACATCACGAGCCATCGTATAGTATTTGTAATTACATAAAAACGTAAAATTAGACATATAAATCGATAGATTCACATGGTTTTCTTGTTCTTTAATTTTATTTAGCCCTTTGGGCGATTTTCTTGTAAAAAGATTCGATATTTATGATCTTTAAAATTAATTAGACGGAAACCTTAGGTTGTATGCAATTTTACGTGCCAATAACGATATATTATTGGCTATAATTGGTCGTTTTTAACTTGTTTACTATAAATTACTTGTTTAATTGATTATCCTGATGAACACATGCATGTTTATCAGGAATAATATGATTTGATATATGATATATGATTCTTGATTAATAGTTAATTGTTATTCATGCAAGATCCAATGATTTAACTTGTTATGCACGTGCTTGATTTAATTTTTTAGCTGGCTGAATTCTTGACATGTGCTCACTAAAAAATTCGTATAAAATCAAACGTTAAGAGTTAGACACTGAAATTTTATGGTAGATCCATGACTCAGTAGACTACAACTTTGTAGTTTACTGCTAAGGTTGGGGAAGACTTCATCCTTGACTGGCCGGGGCCTGAAGTTGACTGAAAAATCTTATCAGCTTTTACGTGCTATGTGATATTTACTTGTATAATACGTAATCGATTTTATCGATGTATGTGGCTCTATTCATTGAAAGAGGAAGCCTTATGTGAGTATATATATAGTTAGTCATTAATTATGTTATCATCGGTTTATGATTTGCATGCATTAATTGTAAATTGGTTCGATAATTGTTATGTGTATTACTACTTTATATATTATTTTTAGAAGTTGTGACTCATATAAAAACAGAAGGATTTTTCAGAAAAATAAATATAAACATGATTAATAATTATGAAACTAGATTTATTATAAACTATTGTTTGCGAAGTCTTGTGTGTCATCAAGGGATGGGCTTACATCCCATAATAAACTTAGTGTCTCGCGACGAGACTTGCAATACAATTAGTTTATAATGTTTTTTCTAAACTAAAGATCAATAAGTTTATCAATGAGGAAATATGCTCAAAACTATTTACTTGCTAGACTTGCACAAAGGTTTGAGGTATCTCGTGACACGGCTTAAGGTGTTGCCCTACCTTGTTACGAAACCATACTCTATAATTTTCTCCTGCAAGTCTTGCAACTACATGGTTATATCGATTAGTCTAGGGTTTGAATGACCTTTAATCTTTTCCCGAGCCACTACATGCTTCGACATATGAGGCAATTATTAGAAGAACTTGTGTACTTGTACACTTGTAGAGTACAATATAGGGTTATGTTATTCTTTAATCCTTTTCCGCGATAAATATTATACTTCTTTAGGTTTAAAAACATGATTGAATCGTCAATTTGATTAAAAGTGTATTGTCACTATTTTATACACATGTTGGTATTGAAAATTTAGTGATACACTATAATAAATAACTTAATTGAGTAAAGTTTTTTGTATTAAAATCTATGATACGAAGATGTATGCATGTTTCTTCATACATATTTGATATATACGTTAGGGGTGAGCAGAAACCGCACCGCAAACCGCACCAAAACCGCACCACGACAAAAACCGGTGGCTCGGTTTCTAAAAATAAGAAAAACCGAATTTGCGATGCGGTTTCGGTTTTACCTGTAAATCCGCACCGCTATACCCAAACCGCACCGCAATTGTTATAAATAATAATTTTAATAAAAATATTTTAAATTTTTACTAATTATCTCTCAAAAATTGAAACACATGGCTTTTAAAAAGGCCGGCTTTCTTTGGGCTAAAAAGTATAAAGTAGATTTAGGGGTGTGGTGCGGATGCGGTGTATTTACAGTTTTATCAGTTTTATATTTTTCGTTTTACTAATTAAGTGTTTATATTTTCAGTTTTATCTCACATGAATATAATTATAATAGTGTATTTACATTAAGCCCAAAATTGCAATTTGGTTAAAGCCCAAAAATTTTATTGGGTTCAAGCCCAAAATTAAAAAATGGTCATATGTGGTGTGGTGCGGTTAAAACCCGAAAATCCACATTTGAAAACCGTAAAACCGAAACCGCATGATCCGCATGGTGCGGTTTATACTTTTATAGAATCCGCAATTGCGGATGTGGTGTGGTTTTTGCCAGAATCCGCACCGATCTGCACCATGCTCACCCCTAATACACGTTATTTGTCAAA
This sequence comes from Tanacetum coccineum, assembly GCA_026074375.1. Taxonomy (NCBI): domain Eukaryota; kingdom Viridiplantae; phylum Streptophyta; class Magnoliopsida; order Asterales; family Asteraceae; genus Tanacetum; species Tanacetum coccineum. The sequence goes on along the minus strand of BQNB010000518.1, from coordinate 60,774 downwards.
TTTAATACCCTTTGAAACTAAGTCTTTGCCACATAATTGTAAGAACACTTGCAATTGCCTTTTACTCTGCGTGAGACGTTGGTGTTATAATCACAGTTCTTTATTAGGCGACTTAATCGAGTTAAGCTGGTGAGATCCTTAAGCGCGAGGCATAGACGGGATGAAACATGCTTACTTAACACTTTTTGCTTGCTCACAAGTGAAATAAGTAAGTCCCATAATGATTTAGGAATTGCACTTGTCTTGTAAAAATTGATTGTCAATTATCTTTTGAATACACCGTTGCTAGCAGATCGACTGATGTGATTGTGGTATGTCATTAGGATTATGTGCATCTTGGCAAGGCAAGCTTGCTAGATTTGCAGCCATGGCGGCTGTATCCTCATATCCGCTTGCTTACTTTTTTTTAGGTAAAGGGTTACCCCGGTAAAGTATATTAAAACCGAAAAAAGTTAAGTACAAATGGAATGTGGCTGAAGTACCACATTAACCTCAAGCTAAACAGCTTGATAAACACCTAAAACTAGAGCTTATGACATGCCATAAACTCTTACAACTCTAGAAACAACTAATTGCAACTAGAACACATAACACAACTAAACAAGCTAACCAGCAGCAGCCCTGAAAGATGAACTTCCACCAGCTTTTGTGTTTTGAATTAAGTTAGCCGATTCATCATACACATTTTCCACATCTTTTTCTTCATCATCATCTTCTTCTTCTTTATTTAAGGCAGAAAAAGAATTAGACATGGAGAGATTATCTTTCTTAGATGAATTACCAGTCGTCTTCAACATAGGTGTCGATTGAGATGTATAACCCACATAAGTAGTTCCCTTCTTTGGTGCACTTGTAGTCGCTTTAGGCTCATATCTAACATTATGTTTAACCGAAGGACCAGTAAACTGACCGCCATTAGTAGACTTGGACTTACCTTTCCTCTTCTTCTTTTTACCCACCGTTTGGAAACCATCATTAGTCTTCTCAGCATTAGGGGTAACAACATTAGAAGTAGCAACAATAGGAGGACTCACCACTTTTTTAGGGCAATAGTCATGAACATGACCAAAAATCTTACATGTATCACATCTGGGCGGCCTCCATTCATACTCAACACGGATGGTTTCTTTGGTAAAATCATCCTCAGAAAGAGATGGAATACCAATAGTAACAACATCCACGAGATCAGCCTCTGAATTTACCTCAATTAAGCACCGAGCAAAACTACTCCTACCCCACGAATCATTACACATGGAGCTTGTGTATGAATCAAGCATAACAGGTTTACCAATGAACGTAGCAATTAGACTAATACCATCCTCTTCAAAAACTTGAATAGGAACATCATGCAATTTAACCCATATCGGAATACGAGTCAATTCTTCTTTGAGCAATCTAGTATCCATCGACCATTTCTTGAGAATGATCGGAGATTTACGAATCAACCAAGGACCACCCTCCAGAACAGCCTCTAAACCAGCCCGGGAATCAAATTTAAAGAAAAAGAAGCCTTTGGAATTCATCATAATCCTTTTCAGCCCATGTTTCGCCCAGTTGTTCCTAGCATAATATTCAACAACCGGAAACGCCATTCTCTTTCCAATAAAGTAGCCATATAGAGTGTGTTCAAAGCGAGTACTAACCTTTTCAACAACTTTACGAGGAATAGAGATGTTAACACCATCAAATACGGGATCAGCCACCAAGGTACGAAAGTTGGAATTAACATTTGGTTGATCCTTTGCACTTCCACCCGCAACTCCAGCATAGGATGTTGACTTGGTGTCATACAGGACTGAACGATGGGTCCAACTTAGGGTATTGTGATTCATAACATTAAGATTAATTGAATCATCTAGCTTAATGAAACCTTACAACATGATTACATCGCATTATTACGATTAACCTTAATTGAATTAAATATAGAACCTAAATGCTTGCAAGAGTTTCCATACGATCCTTCCATTTAGTAACTCAGATAATAACTCATCATGTTTACCAGCATCAATATCATTAATTAACTTTTGCAAGTCACCCACAGTAGTTAATGGAACTCCAAAAGTGGCAGCAACATCAATACTATTACAGTTCTCGGGGGCACGTTAATAATAGTAGACGGAAGAAAGACGGAGAAACCAAAGGAGAAAATGTACTCACCTTTGGACTACTTCTAAGCTGCATACCAACCCTAGCAGCACCATCTCCAAGCGTAGTACCCTTATCACTTATATTCGATATTCTTGACTGTAACAAGCAAAACGAAACCTAAAAACCCCTAAACAAAGATAACTAAAAGATCAACACAGCAACTATGAGATCCACGTCTATCTCATCACAAAAAACCTTTGAAGGAAGGCAATAATATAAATACACTAAGGACTATTTGACTTCCATAATGAAAGTCGATAAGAATTAATAAAGATCCCTAAAGAACGAAAAAACACCAAACCCTAAATGAGAGATCGCACCCTAGATCTTTAGAGAAACATCAATCAAATAAGAAACTTGTTAAATCATTATAATCATAAGATTAACAGATTAAACAAGAGTATTATATGATATTCGGATCAAGAAAGAAGAAGATTATGCGATCAAAATTGATGGAATAGAGGGAGCCGTTTTTTCGCCCATAGAAGAGACCTAGGGGGAATTTCCGCTTGCTTACTTATCTAAGCCTCAAAATAAGAAGATAATTACTTTCTGTATTATCCAATGAGTGCTATGACATCTGTAACAACTCACATTTTCACACCTTTTTACATCAATGAACATCTAATTATTTATTTTAAACTTTTACGCGTTCACTTTAAATTTCTAATAAGTTAAATCGCGTAAACTAAAAATTTTCATTCAACGTAAACGGGCATCAAACAATTAAAGGTTTACGTCAAGCAAGTGTTAGATAATTATTTGGAGGATAATTAGGAACTTTGCACATTTTATTTTTATTGGTTACGTAAAGTGTTTACGTTTCGCGATAAAATACATTTAGGCATTCACGGAACCACCAAAACGTATCTACGCTTCAACGGATACCCATTATTATACCCAATACCCAAAGTTTTATAAAAATTCACCTATGTTTATCATGTTAGCCAAAATTTTCTTATAAGAAACCAAGTAGAAACCAAATACTACAAGTTTACACTTCTACACTTAAAACTACTTCCTTATACTTCAAGTATCACTAGAGATATACCACAAAATATCAAAGACTTTTCCTAGTCCCTCCCTTAAATTTCGTGTATGATTCACTCCCAAGGGGACAAGAAGCACACAAAAACCTTACCAAAGTCTTGTACAACTAGGGCTCATTATAACTTAGTACCATGACTAGTGTTTTGACCATTTTTCTTTCTTGTTTCACTCCCCTTGTTTTTCTCATGGTCTTGGTCTTCAACTAGCAACTTGGACCAAGGTTGTAGTATATAAGGAAGTGCAAAACTTGTAGAACACACACATATCATTTCCTTAACCAAAATCTTCACACAAAACCTCTCTTTGTCTCTCCCTAGCCCACGACTCAAAGCAACACCAACAAATAATCCATACAATTTTTATTACCAAGTATTCAAGTGTTCTAGTATCATATCTAAGACATTCTAAGGTGTATTGAAGGTTTGGTTTAGCATTTACAAGGGTTAAGAAAGAAAAGTTCAAGATTAGGGTTTCTTGAAAGTTTAGGGTTTTCTAGTCTTGGAAGCTTGGGTTTTGATTCTAAACTAGGGTTTAAAACTTGTTACTCTTCATCCTACATCATCTTAAGGTCATCTAAAAACCCTACACTCTTTACATTTGTGATTTTATGTGTATATAATGACTATGTAGTAAATTACCATCTAGGAAATGTTATAAGTATATAAAATGGATTTTTATCTTGATCATGGTTCAAAGTATATTTTTCATATGTTATTATGATGTTAAAAACATGTTAGAAAGGAAGAACATACATTATACAAGTGTTGATTAATTTATAAAAAGTATATATAAATTAATTGTTGAAAAGTTTATTTATTAAGTTTATAAAATAAATCATGAAACATACAAAAACCTACTGTCCAAATTCGAATTTTAAAACATGGATTTTATATTTTATAAAAATAGTACATCTCATGACGATTCCGAATATGTAAAGAACTCGAAAATTCGAGCTATAACGAAGAAGATACGCCATTTGCAAGTTTACGATAATAAATACTTTTATAAAAATAATTTTATAAAAACAAATTACTATTCATTACAGAAACTTTTTGGAAAACATCTTACTTAGATAGAGCTTTTAATTACGAAGGCGTGCTCGAAAGAATCACTAAAATCGGAGTTAAAACGAATAAGATATGACTTTTACGAGATTACGATAATTAAATTTATAAAAATAATTTTATAAAGTGCATGAACAGTAAAAATCACTGTTCATCAGAGGGTTAAAAATATTAAAATGTAATATTTTGATATATCTTTTTAATACGAAAGCGTGGACATAAAGAACGTACAAAACGGACTTAAAACGAGAAAGATACGCACTATTTTATACTTGTGCACTATTTCCTGACTTTTTAATAAAAAAATTTGCGAAACATTTTAGAATCACTTAAATAATATTTATATATGTTTTAAACTTTATAAATATTATCTTACAAAGGCGATTGATCAATTTATACGATTATACGAGTACAATTACATGGTTATTATTTATCAAATGCGATTTAAATATTATTTCACAAATACAATTAGATGGTGATGTAGCTATATAGAATTATATATGGTATTATTTATTCAAAATACTAGGTACTCATACGACCTATAATTAATTAGGTTGCAATTGGACATTTACGTGACGTATTTCATTCTGTGATTTACATTGTTGATTCATTCACTCAAGGTGAGTTTATAGCCCCTCTTTCACTTGTTTTAAATTTACTTTACAAATCTCGGGGGAGAATACATGCTCGTTACAACTTGTTTACATATTCATTTACAATCTCTTTTACATACTTGATTGCATACTTGATTTCGTAACTTAGTTACACGCTCGTTTACATACACATTGACAAAACTATTTACATACTCATTGCAAACTCGTTACAACTTTGTTATACACTCATTTGCATATTTCACGATGAGATATAATACTTGTTTTTACTTATAGACGCAACAACTATACTTTACTCTTATGATTACGGATTAGCTTAAGTTGCATGAACTGTAAATTACTCGGAGGGTAAGCGCGAATGTTATTAAATAGATCTATTCAGGATTGACAATCACCGTTCGGGTGATTAGCTATCACTGGACAAACGAACGTTATACCATGTCGGAGCATGACTGGATTGGTGTCTACAAGGCCAACAACTACATACTCATGAACTCTTACTATGCCTTGAATAAAGTGGCATACATATAAGTCTACGTCGTAGTTTCATGAACTTAAGGGTGCATTCGAAATCACACATGGTGACTATTGTATTTGATACAATGGTCATGCATACTTTACAAACGCTTTGTTCCAACTATACTCAACTTTTTATGACAATCGTATGAGATACAATAGTCATACACATCTTTGATTTCAATATTCATGCATACATTTTTGGTGACTATTATCACGATTGAAATGGTCATATACTCTTTATAAATCTTTGATCCAACATTTACATTTACAAAAATCTATGAACTTACCAACTTTATGTTGACACTTTTAAGCATGTTTTTCTCAGGTGAATTAGATGTTTGACATACATGATGTGCATTGGAGTCTAGACTATACAAGATTACATACATGGGTTTCTACAAACAAATCTCATTGTATTACTTTCAAGATTTTCATTGTGATGCAAATATAGGACAAGTGCTATAATAAGTTCAATTTCAATTAAATCAACGAGATTACTTTTTAAATGACTCATTTAGAGGTCGTTCTCTCATAACTTGTGCAATGTACTTATGAAGTAACGCTCCCGGACACTATTCCACCGCGAACCAATTTGGGGGTGTTAAGATTGGTATCAGAGCTAAGGCAACGATCACATTTTCAAAAGAGTTGTTACGAGACATACACACATTGTTTGTTGCATTAGTTGGTCATACTAGATGCTTACATGATTTATATACGTATTCATATTATAGTACGTAGATTACTATGAGGGTCTTACATAGATATATACATAGATGTGCTTACATTCTTTCACACATACTCTACAATTATTTATATAAATACTAGAACATTTCTTATAAGCTCGTAGGTACTAAATGTCATCAAACATTAATTTACCTTATAGGACACCATCATCCAATTATGCCATGAGGCATTTCACTTCGCCATGACACGCCATTCATGCAATGAGTGCATATTCATTATTACCATACACCATCTTACATCACGTTTATCATCCATACTGCACGCATCTTGCATGGTTTCATACAAAGACATTTTATATAAACTTTTTCTCGTGTAGATTATGGATGCACCCACTATTCCCGTCTCTGCTGATTCCTCTAAGGGAAATTTTAGAGATGCGATTGACATTGGTGTGGATGTTGTCCACCCAGTACCCGTCGCTGCAGTTGCTTTTCCTGCAGTGACTATTGTTACGACACTAGCCCGTCATGGGGAGGCTATTCGAGGCATTCATGAGCATTTGCAAGGGGTGCCCATCGAGGAGGATATGAGTACTTTGAGATTCAGGATGGGTATGGCCGAGGCAGAGAATGCTTCTCTGCGTGGTAAGATTAGGACCATGGAGGCTATCAAGACGGTTACTCGTAGCCAGGAGAGAAGGGCTCGTATGGAGATGGAGCGACAGTTGGCTTCAGTTCAGGAGTCACAGCGACAGGACCGAGAGAACTTCAGGAAGCTCCAGGAGTTAGTCACCAGTCAGCTCGGACGTCACCCATAGATACCTTGTTTTAGGAATTATGTATTAGCTTGTATTGGAAGTTGTAGTATCAAGAAAACCATGTAGTACTTTAGAGGGAAAACAATGAAACCCACTATCTATCAAATCATCGTATTATGAAAATTTCGCAAATTTTGCTTTAATTGCCTAATCATTTATGCAAGTCACTCTCACAAATATCATGAAATCATAACGCTATTTTGACGAAAATGAGCAATGCATCGTTAGTCCTCAATTATACATGGCCTGATCAACTATGTATAATTCAGGAAGGACCATGCCCATGCTGAGAGTAGTCACCCTAAAACTTCTTGTCAAGAAAATAATTTTCTATTTATATCAAAGTTGTGTGCGCATTCATAGAACATAGTTATCACGAGGAACCCAACTAATAATCATGATAACTAAGTAAACTCTTATACCATCTTGCAATAAAGTTGATAAGTGCAGAATACACATATCCGTTTGTACCTAAAATAACCCAATTAAACCCAAAACAAAACAAAATTGGCCAAAATATGCTTGTATTTGTGTTTTGTGTGTGCAGGTACGGATATATCAAAAATCATAAGAAAACAGTCAAAAGCGAGCAAGCACGGACACGAGAATCAGAAGAGTACAAAAGAGTGATCAAAAGCCAAAGCCGAAGCCAGAAAAGTCAAACCCGCAGTCAAGTCCAGTCACAGTGGTCAAACAAAGTCAACACAAAAGGACAAATCCTCAAAATGTTTCACCTTGGTCCCCCAACTTTCACAAAATTCAAAAATGTCCCCTCCTCCCTTATTGGGCCCAGAAAACCTCAATGGGCCTTAAAAACCCTAAGTTACCCTCACCCGGATCCAAAGCCCATTACTTAGCCCAAAACCCTAGTCCATTTTCCTTTCTATAAACCACAAGGACCTAAACTGCCAATTTCTAAACTCATTTTACACTATAAATAAGAAAACCAAAGAGAAGGACTATTTGTGTCAAAAAGGCAAAGTTACAACTGACTTTTACCCGTTTCATAGTTAAAAAAAGGCGCGAAGCATTGGTTACTGTTCATTCGTCTCCCCCGTTTCACCAAGCAGTTAAAACCAAGGGGCAAATCAAAATTAGAGGGTGCTTAAGTCAATTCAAGAGGTCTACACTAAAATGGCAAGGACAAATCAGTCTTATCAGAGCTCCTTACTAGCTCACTCTCATGAGAAGGCCACGTCAGAGCAAGAAAAGCACAAGGTTAAGTAGGATTTACTCTTGGATCACTCACACAACTAAAACAATGTCACATCAAGGGAATGACACGCTGGCGATCCTTAGATACACACACAATGATCAAACGGCTCAAAATCATTTGGCAATGATTAGAAGAATCAAGGGTGCGGATTGAAGGCTAGGAATTGGATTCAAGAGGCCTAGAAGCTTCAGCCTGGCACTATAAATAGGCCTCACTTCTCACACACACACCATCTAGTTTTTTAGCAATTTTTAGTCTAGCTTAATTTCGTATTTTTATTTAAATGTTTTGTAATCTCCTTTTTAAGCAATGTAATCAGTTTCTTCTATTAATGAAATTCAGTTTTAAAGCTTTTTAAATCTCACTCTTAAGCTCTCATTTAAATTCTCAAATATTAAGCTATTTTTCATAAGCCTGTCATAAGCTCATTTAAGCTCTTGTAAGTCTATAAGCTTACAATTGAGCTAAATTAGATCTTATTATACTTAAATTGTTAAACCAGCTTAAAAACTTTAACTATTGGATTTATAAGCTATGGAAGGGGAGCTAACTTTGGAAGAGCTCCCAAGGACTTATACCCTAGCTTATTAATAAGCTAGGGAGCTTGTAGCTGCCCTATTTGGGTGCCTTTTGTTGAGCTAAAGGTTTTTGTAAGTTTCTCTTTAAGTTTCATTAATTACTTGTCTCTAGTTCTTATTAGTTTTAGATTGCTTAATAATTTTGCTTAGTTGCTTAAATTAGTTGCTTAAATGTGCTTATTTCTCTTTATTAGTGTTTATTAGTTATATGTTTTCAACTGTTTTTTGCTTAAATAGATAAAAGTCATCAGTTCTTATTACTGTCATAAAATCCTTAAAAAACCAAAAATATTAGTGAAATAGTATAGATCTTTGTTTCTAGTTTAATCAGTTGTTGAATCATGTTTAAAATGGTAGATATAAGTTTTTTAAAACCTAGTCAATAAGTTTTAAACATTAGTTTTCATTTTTAAAGCTTTTATCAAAACTGTCATTACTTTAAAGGGGTGTTTGGCATAAGCCACTTTGACTATCAAAAGTCAATAGTATTTGTGCAAACCTTTTAAGTCAGCTTAGATTTCAGTTAAAAACATTAGGAATTGAGTTTTTAGAAGTTAGTTTTAAGAAATCAAAAAGTTATGACTTATATTAGATGTTCCTGCACCAGGGGAAATGATCTTTGATTTTCACTTGTGGAAATTATCAAACCAAGCTATCTAAGGCTTGGTTATTCTTGATTTGTGTTTGTACACTCTAAGGGAGTGTGTCCAAGTGCAGGATTACCATTTAGGAATCCTGCACCATTGGTTTTGTGTTTGTGCAAAGTGCACCAGCAGGAACAACTCAGTTCCTGTTGTCACTTTTGCTTATAATTTTCAACTAGATAGCATAGGATTTAGGAGCTTATAATTAGGTTTAAGATAGTTTTTATATAGCTTAATATAAGATAAGGCTTATTTTTCATTTCCAAAATAGACTGCTAGTTTAAAATTTTGCTTTAAAAACAACTTATCAGCTTAGAAAAGCCAAAAACAGTTAGAAATAGAATTTAGCTTTTAAGTTTTAGATTCTAGCTTAAAGTAGTAGGTTTTATTGCTTTAAATAGTTGCTCTTAAGTTGTTTGTCAAGTTTACAAAGGCTTAATTGAGTCTAGTTTTGTCCTTTGTGCTTTTTAGCTTAATGAGATTTTCTGCTTACTTTTTATATTTCTGAGTTTGCTTGTTTCCTCATCATTTTTAGTAGCTTAAAAGTAGATTAAGCTCTCATTTCTTTTCAACCTTAGATTAAACATGTCATAAGCTACCTTACAACAACTTTTTTGGCTTTTCCTTTAAGCTTAATTTGAGTATTTTATAGCTTATTAGTGAAACCTAAGGCAATAGCCACTTTCTGTGTGACACTATTTATAATTGTATCTTCCGAATAACTTATTATTAGTTTTCAGTTTAGGTCGCCTTATAAAAATGCTTAATTTTTTGTCTTCTTTAAGTCCTAATATTTAGATTCTATAAAAGTCAAAAAAAATAAAAAAAGGTGCAAAATGTAGCCAACAACTCGAACCCACGACCTTCCCACACATAACACACACTCCTTACCCGACCCAGCTACAATACTCATCCGTTTCTACCTTCCTTTCATCAAACCTTTATACACATTTTGGTTTTATAAGCTAAATAAGCTGTTAAGCTTATTTCGTAGCTTATTTTATAAGCTACAACTTCAGGCTTATTTTTCCTAGGTTTCTTATAGCTTAAGCTATTTTTTGAATTTTTTCTAGAATTTTTACTATAAGTTTAGTATTTTTAATCTTTTATTTACTTTAAAAACTTTAAAAAATCATAAAAAATAGAAAATTAATCAGAAAAATAAAAATCTTTTTTATAAAATTTACTTTTAATATAAAGTTTGTAGGAAAATTAGTTTCACTTTCGTAAGGTCTATTTTGCAAAAATTCACTTTTTAAAGAACGGGTTTTCGTTCCCGTTCTCGATTTTAATTTTTATCTCTCGTTTTAACTCCGTTTCTGTTCTAGTTTTTTTTAAACTTCGTTTTTAGTCAATTAGAATACATTTAAAAAGAAAAATAAAAATTAGGTTTAATTTTGTAGAATTTAGGTTTTTGGCCTTAGTTTTAGTGTCCCGTTTCGCGTTTTTAATTAAATTTTAATTGTTGTTTTTTTTAGTAGATATAGATTATCAAAAATAACTTTGCTACATTTAAATCAGAATCCAAGCTTAAACGAGGTTTCAATTTCACTAGTCGTTGGGGAAACGACCCGGGTGATCATATTTACCCGGTTTAATATACGTATTATATATTATATTATATATATTTTTGAGAGTGAATTTTATCAAGGGTAACTTGGTAATTTTCTTAATTACTCTTAAGGTTATATTTTTATAGTATATTTTATTGTGTATAAAACTGCACATCAAGTTTTTGGCGCCGCTGCCGGGGACTAGTGTTTAAGATTCCTTCGTTTTGTGTTTGTTGATTTGGTTTGAAGATCCTTTCACCCTTGAAAGTTTCATTCTTGTTTTATAATTCAAAAATCCAAAAAAAATCATAAAATATAAAAAGTAAAAAATATTTTCCTTTTCTTTTTAGTATAAGTAAAAGATAAAAAAAATAGAAAAATCAAAAATATAAAAAAATCTTTCTTTTTAATTAAGAAATAAAAAATCACCAATTGGTAAAAATACCAAAATATAACATTCTCAACGGAGGTGTTATCATTTCAATTTCCGGTGAACTTGTTGGTTCCCAAATCGAACTAAAGATTTAACACTTGCCATTTGTGTCTCTACGAAGTACGGCTCACCTTGAAAAGCAATTTTCAAGAGCTACCGTGAAGTAGTTGATTATTTGGTTTAAGTCTCTTTCGTGTAACCGTTAAAATTCATTGTTAAAAAAAAAAAAACACTTAAAGAACATTTTGAGGGCATTTAAAAGGATCCTAAACTAAAATGAAATTATAAGAAATGAAAGACATTTTTGAAGAGTTTGGAAGCTGTTTGTTACTAGAACGCTCTTACAATAGGTAGATGATGAGATGATGCGGAAAAACCTTCTATTGCAAATGATATTTAATTGTGACTGTTGTCCAAAGAAGTGTTTTATGTTTGCAACGATTCTGAGCTTAATGTTGGGGGGGTTTTTTCTAGTTTATGATAATGCATTGGATGCCTACACTATTGTTGAAGCACGTTGTCTAGAACTTGAAGCAGAGCTTTCTAATTTACATGATAAGGTTAAAAAAGATGATCATACTGAATTAGTAAAACTTTTTTCCAATCTTGAGGTAAATCACCTAAATTTACAATTAAAGTATCAAAATCTTAAAGAAATTTTTGGAAACAAACCATCTCCACCCGCTAGAGATACCCTGTTTTTGTTTCAGTCTTTATAAGCGGGAATAATGAAGCTTCCATTCAAAAAAGGACAACACCATCAAAAAGTTGAAAATGCAAATCTCTCAATTACAAGAGACCCGTAGTGAAGTAGACCGTACTCTTGATTTCAGGGCTTTAGATTTTCAGATCATCTAATTAACTGAAAAAGTTACCACTCTTCAAGAACAAAATGAGCTTTTTAGGGAAGATAATGCAAAAGTTAAGCAACAATACAAGGAATTGTATGATTCTATTAAGATCATGCGTGCTAAGCATATAGAACAGACAATTGCCTTAACAACTGAAAATGAGAATCTGAAAGCCCAAATACATGAAAATCTGAAATGCAACACCATCGATTATGTTAAACCAAGAGTTCTTATGCCAGGTAGGTATGCTATAGATGTTGAACAGATTCCCCCTAACACTAGGAACAATAGGGAAGTTCATCTAGATTATCTCAAGCATCTTAAGGAAAGTGTTAAAACCCTTTGCGAGATAGTAGAGGAAGCTAAGGTTGAAAGACCATTAGATAGATCACTTACATCTGCTTGCCTTTATACTAAACACTCTCAGGAACTATTAGAATATGCGATTGGCACTTGTCCTAAAGACTTCAATCAAAAAGATAAAAAGCATGCCTATACCCCTTTAAATATGAAAAAGCAAGTTACTTTTGAGGATCAATGTGTAACGTCAAATAATAACACACACATGTAGAACAACGAAACATTCAGAAGACTAATGTCCCTGTGCTTCCTCCTACAAGAGTAAACAGTTGCACTAATGTTAGCGGATCACAGCCTAGGAGCAATACCAAGAAAAATATGATCTCGCTGGCTAAAAGTGTCAACAAGAAGAAAGTAGAAGAACATACTAGGACCAATAAGTCTAGTTTGAAAACCACGAATCGTGTTGATTCTAGTATTAGCTCTAAGCGTACTGTAATTAATTTGAATTCTCATTCTGTTTGCCAAACATGTAACAAATGCTTAATTTCTACAAATCATGATATGTGTGTGGTTGATTATTTGCACTCTATGAATGCATCCCCTCTGTTAAAAATGTTGTGCGCAATGTTAAGCAAGTTTGGAAACCTAAGCAAGTTAAGCAAGTATGGAAAGCAACAGGAAAAGTTCTTACCCATGTTGGTCATCAATGGAGACCCACAGACAGAATATTCACTTTAAGAGAAAAGTGCCCTTTAACTAGGCTCACCAAAGTAGTACCTACTACGCACACCGAGAATCAGGCCATTACTTGTGCTCTCCATCTTAGTCTGTTTTCCAATGTAGGTTGTACAAATCATCCTTTGGTATTTGGACTCAGGCTGTTAAAAACATATGACATGGGATCGCTCACGGCTCAGGAATTTCGTGGAAAAGTTCATCGGGACAGCTAGATTCGGGAATGACCATTTTGATGCCATCATGGGCTATGAAGATTACGTGATTGGTGATAGTATGATCTCTAGGGTATACTATGTGGAAGGACTAGGACACAATCTGTTTTCTGTAGGATAATTTTACGATTCTGATTTGGAAGTCGCATTCAGGAAGCATTCTTGTTATGTTTCTAGATACCGATGGTGTTGAATTAATTAAGGGATCTCGTGGTTCTAATTTTTACACTATCTCGGTTGAAGACATGATGAAGTCCTCTCCAATTTTCTTATTGTCTAAAGCCTCCAAGAACAAATCATGGTTGTGGCATCGGCGTTTAAACCACTTGAACTTTGGTACCATCAATGACCTTGCAAGAAAGGATTTAGTTCGAGGCTTACCTAGATTGAAGTTTGAGAAAGATCATCTCTGCTCCGCGTGTCAACTAGGAAAGAGCAAAAAGCATACCCACAAACCCAAAACTGAAAACACCAACTTGGAAGTTCTTAATACCCTTCATATGGACTTGTGTGGACCAATGCGAGTGCAAACAATTAATGGGAAGAAATACATCTTAGTCTTTGTTGATGATTATTCTCGGTTTACATGGGTTAAGTTATTGAGATCGAAAGATGAAACCTCAGACTTCGTCATCAAGTTTCTAAAGCAAATACAAGTCGGTCTCAACAAAACTGTCAAATACATCCGTATCGATAATGACACAGAATTTATCAATCACACTCTAAATCAATATTATGAAAGTGTCAGCATATTTCACCAAAAATCCGTTCCGAGGACTCCTCAGCAGAATGGCGTTGTCGAAAGACGGAACCGTACTCTTGTGGAAGCTGCCAAGACAATGCTGATATTTTCCAAGGCTCCGATGTTTCTATAAGCAGAAGCTGTTCCTACTGTCTGTTACACCCAAAACCGATCCCTCATTCACACTCGTCATAACAAAACGCCATATGAGCTGGTGCATGATAAGAAGCCTGATCTTACATTTTTTTTGAGTCTTTGGTGCTCTTTGTTACCCTACAAATGACAGTGAGGATCATGGAAAATTACAACCAATAACTGATATTGGAATTTTTGTTGGTTATGCACCAAGCAGAAAGGGTTATAGAATCTACAACAAAAGAACCCGACAAATCATGGAAACTATTCACGTTCAATTCGATGAGCTGTCTGAGCCAATGGCTCCTGTGCAACTAAGTACAGGACCCGCTCCTACATTTATGACGCCTGGACAAATAAGTTCAAGGCTCGTACCCAATCCGGTTCCTGTAGCACCTTATGTACCCCCTACAAATAAAGAACTAGAGATTTTATTCCAACCGATGTTTGATGAATACCTAGACCCTCCTCGTGTTGAAAGACCGGTTTCTCCTGCTTCAGCAGTTTCAGTTACAGTCAATTCAGCCGGTACACCTTCATCTACTCCCATTGATCAAGATGCACCTTCTCCAAGTCATTAATCATCATCTTCGGCATTACAATCTCCAAGTTTACATCAAGGCGTTGTAGCTGAATCTACTCTCAGGGAAGACAATCCTTTTGCTCCTGTTGACAATGATTCCTTCATAAACGTGTTTGCTTCGGAACCTAGTTCTGAAGCATCATCATCCGGGGATCTTAGTTCAGCAGAATCTCCATATGTCACTCAAACACTTCATCATCTTGGGAAATGGAGCAAAGATCACCCGCTTGATAACATTATTGGCAATCCCTCTCGACCGGTATCCACCAGAAAACAAATGGCAACCGATGCCTTGTGGTGCTTGTATCACTCTGTACTGTCAAAAGTCGAACCAAAGAACTTCAAATCTGCAATAATTGAAGACTGCTGGTTTCAAGCCATGTAAGATGAGATTCACGAATTTAATCAACTTCAAGTATGGGAATTAGTACCTCAACCAGACTGTGTCATGATAATTGCTCTCAAGTGGATTTACAAAGTTAAGCTTGATGAGTACGGTGATGTTCTAAAAAACAAGGCACGGTTAGTGGCCAAGGGATATCGACAAGAGGAAGGCATTGATTTTGAGGAATCATTTGCACCGGTTGCACGCATCGAGGCTATAATAATCTTTATCGCCAAGCCAAGCCAGTAAACAAACATGACCATCATCAAATGATGTCAAGACAACATATCGTAATGCAATTAAAAGAAAAGTCTATGTTGCAACCAAGGGGTCGTTGATCCAACCAGCTACACATGTTTATCGTCTGAAAAAGGCTTTGTATGGTTTAAAGCAAGTTCCTCGGGCGTAGTATGACACCTTGTCACGATTTCTTCTGGACAACAAATTTTCCAAGGGTGCAGTTGATCTGACACTATTCACTCGGAAAATAGGCAAAGATATTGTTCTTGTTCAAATATATGTAGATGATATCATATTTGCCTCAACTGACCCTAAAGCGTGTGACATATTTTCCAATGAGATGAGTTCTAAATTTCAAATGTCAATGATGGGACAAATGTCTTTTTTCCTAGGTTTACAAGTTTCTTAAAATCCTGGAGGCATTTTATTATCAATCATAATTTTGCTCTAAGAAAGATTAATGAAATTAGATGGATTCGTGGTATCTTGTTGATAACAACCCTGGTGGATCAACTTAAACTGGATGAGGACCCCTTAGGGACTCCAGTTGACCAGACTCGATTTCGTAGTATGGTTGGCTCCCTAATGTACCTCACTGCCAGCAGACCCGACCTTGTATTCGCTGTATGCATGTGTGCTAGGTATCAGGCATCGCCTACCAAAAAGCACCTTGAAGCACTTAAACGGGTCTTTCGGTATCTCAGAGGAACCATTAATTAGGGACTTTGGTATCCAAAAGACACCGCTATGGCACTAACGGCCTATGCAGATGCGGACCATGCAGGTTGTCAAGACACACGAAGAAGTACGTCAGGAAGTGCTCAGTTCCTTAGGGATAAATTAGTCAGCTGGTCATCAAAGAAACAGAAGAGCATTGCGATTTCAACCAAAGAGGCTGAATACATTGCCATGTCTGGATGATGTGCTTAGATACTTTGGATGAGGTCACAGCTTTCAGACTACAGTTTTGACTTCAATAAAATTCCCTTGTATTATGATAATCGCAATGCCATTGCTCTCTGCTGCAATAATGTCCAGCACTCCCGGTCTAAGCACATTGACATACGATACCATTTTATTTGAGAGCAAGTTGAGAAGGGTGTGGTTGAATTGTACTTCATGACGATGGATTATCAGCTTGCGGACATATTCACCAAGGCATTACCAAGAGTGCGGTTCAAATTTCTACTCCCGCGTCTTGGTATGAAGAGTATGTCTCCGAAAACCCTTAAACGTCTCCAGGAAGGAGAAGAGGAGTAAAGGATGGTCTTCATATATCCTATATATATATGTACGTACTTAAACACAAAATCAAATTACAAAAATATAAATCCTACAAAACCCATAAAAATCAGAAAATAGAAAATACCAAAAATAGTTTAAAGACATGTCTTCCGTTTATCGATAACATTTATGGACCTAGAAATTTCATTCAATAATGAAACGGGTCTTTAGATGAAGCTCGAACAAAAGTTCAAACTTTTCAAAACATGTCTTGATGGCTTGCAGTTATTTTTGACTGCAACCCGCTCCTCAAAATGAGGAAAGCATGTCGCCAAAAAGACGGTTGTTCCTAACAACGGGTGATTAACTTCCCCCAGGCATGGATTACTTTATATCCATGCACCTCCCTACAATTGTATCAAGTGCCTAACCAAGATTGATGTATTGATTTGGTTTTTGTATTTTTTTTCTATTGATTTCGAAAAAATGTTGAATACAAAGGTTTCGATATATATTTGTTTGTTTTGAGTTTGATTCACAAGATGGTTTATGTTTAATCAAATTATATTCAAAACACATTTCTGTTAGCCAATCAACGATCTCGTGATTTTTTTTCATTTTTGTTCGTGTATTGTTAAGCAAAAAAAAGGGGGTGTTGGATTAGTGTTTTTTGTGTCCACCGAAAAGCGACCGAACAAAAGGGGTTCGAACAAGGGATCGAAAAGGGGGGGGGCTTGCTTGTAGGTTTCGATCGAACGAGTGGAAAAGAAGGGATCGAACAAGCCTATCGAAACTGACGTCTTCGAAACAAGACAATCGGAACAAGGGGTACGAACAAGGTTTGATCGAACGAGTGGTCATTATTTTGATATTCGAACGAGTGGAATTTTTTTTTTGATCACGATACGAGTGGAATTCTTATTTGGAGCGAACGGTGGAATTCATTGGAATCTGAAAAATCGAACGAGTTCAATCTTCAAGAGATCGAACGAAGGAATCGTGAAGGGTCAATTCTAGACGATCGAAACACGGGTTCGAACAAAGCGCGATCGAAACGAGTGGTCTCGAAAACAAAGCAATCGAACATAGACCGTTCGAAAGAGACGATCGGAACGAGACAGATGAACGGGACGATCTGGATAAAGAAGTCGATCGACGAGAGGACGATCGAACGAGACGTTCGTACAGACGATCGAAAGAGCTAATTTTTTGTCGATCCGAAACAAGCAAAAAAAAAAATAATTTGTGTCGGTTTGTTCTGAAATTTTTTATACAGCTCGAAAACGGGACCACTACGGTCAAAGACTCTTTCTTTCGGGCAAAGAGCCCTGTCATTTTTTGGGCCATTGGTGTCATTTAGGCCTCAAAACTGATTTTAATGTTTAAAAATTACCGAAAATCCAAAACTCACACAGAGTCTCAAATCATCAATCACTTAAGATCAGATCATTCATAAAAAACGTTATTCTAATGGCAAACCAAGAAGAAACTAAATGCTGGCTGGCACCGTATACTCGTCCACCAATATGTTGGTTTGAAAAAATGATTACGAATCATTGGAAGATTCGTATTCACAGGTCCTTTCAAGGCAAACCCATATGGCAAGTATGATATGGATAATGCCTATACAGAATGGAACCTACACTCACCCGATGGTTACTGTTACTTCCACCTGTAATTTCTGTCTATGGCCCCGACACATAGGAAGATGTTGACTCTAGTGTTCATATGACGAAGGAAAAAAGCTCGAAAATGGGCTTGGATTACTCAAGCTGAAATCATCCTCAGTCCAAGGTTTCCCGACGCATCTTCAACAGACTCAATAAGACATGCAATGCATAAGGAGATTTGGGTTAATGTGGAATGTTTGCAAAGGATCAGTTGGACTCTTCAACAAAAGAAGAAGATCTGGTTTGGATGAGTTACGAAGCTTTGTGCAATTGGAAACGAGTTCTATTCTTGACTACTTTGTGCGTTTCCACAGCTTGTGAATGAACATGAAGATTACTCGCTTGAAAATCCCCTGTTAACCTTACTCAATCAGATGAACACAAAATTGTCATACCTATCTAGCTTATTTGGGGGTAAGTATGTGGAACTAATGTCAAGCAGAACATGGATATCTCAACCACTCCTTATGTTAAGATCTACCACTTCATCTCAAAGGCCTACGGGAGCCATCATGACAAAAAGATCTCAAGAACAGGAGCAGTCTACATGTATTGTTGAAGTCCACTGGGCCCTTATGTTGCTCACAACACATCTTGCACCTACTCATCTCCATCACCCCTCAAACTCTAGGTCCTCATACCTATGCTCAGTCTCCGAACTGACGCTTTGATGGCCACTAGACTCAGATCTGCTAATCTCTTAACAGTGGTTTCCAATAAGCAGTTTCCACAAACCAACAACAAGCTTCAGGACTTCCTCCAACTCAAGGACTCATGCTACGGTGACCATGATGGTCAACATTGTTATGAACCAATTCGCAGAGGAAAAGCCTACTAGGTACATGTTGTGTCAATGACAGGTGTAGAAGGCAAGAAGGTGATTTGTTACAACTGCACGAGGAGAAGGGACATGTTGCGAGGCTGTGTAAAGAACCCTAAGAGAAAAAGATGGATCTCATTACTTTAAAGATAAAAGCTTTAACTGTTTGGAAGCTAAAAGAGAAAGGAGATGTGTTACGATGCTGAAGTGAAGCATTCCTCGCTGATGTGGAAATGTACGCACCTTCACGCTCTCACACTCCCTCCCCAGCAATGATACAACAACATGTTTCAAATCCACATCACGAGGATGCATATGACCCTCAGAGTGGATGAAGGCCCCAATGTGCTGTCGCCTTGTTCATGGCTCTACTCTCGCATTTGTCTTCACTAGTGCAACAACAATTCAGCTCAATGAGGTACACTCAATGACAATCAATTCTTTGATAATGTGGATTATCAGTCTGAATAAAGAGAGTGCACCTAGGAGAACATTTAGACTCCCGATGCTGAGACTGAAATGATGACAATTACGATCCCGGTGATTAGCACTTATCTTCTTGAATATGATAAAGTTTATATATTGAACCATCTTAACTTGACTTGCAAACCCAAATAGACGGACAATGCTAAAGGTTAACCAAGAAAAATGGTTAGAGTCGAGGACCTTAAAAAAGAGCTTTCTCAATGCATAGCATAGTAACTATATCGTCTAGATTACCCAAAATGGTCAACAAACCTTGATCTTGAACACTCAAGTTTAGACTGGAACAAGACCCTAGTGATTCAGCGAAAACAAAAGGAAGCGAACTTGTACAAGAAAACGATTTGCTTAAATTCCACTACTTTTCAGGAAAAGAAAAGTCAATTGCAATTTTTAACAATGCTGAAAAGAAAAGTTTTTATATGGAGAAAAAAGCGATCTAGCAGAGAGTTATCTTGATGAAATCGTTTTGTTGAACGAATGCTAACAATAGTTGCAAGAGATATATTGCAAAGTCTATAACATGGCCAAACAGAAAATACTATTCTATGCTTTTGTAAGAAACAAAAATGGCAACGCTCTGACTTGCACAAGGGATTCCACGGTACCCGTATCCCAGGTCCTAGGTTATATGGCCAAGACGTGCTCTACCCGCGTTGTTATGGATGCAGATAAACCTTTTGCATCTTATCACCAAACTGTTAGTCTTTGGGATAGTGAAAGAGGGTCCTTTGTTCAACAAGTTGTTGATGAAAAAGTTGAAGTCGAAAAACCAGGGGCATGTATCGGACCGCGAATGGCTTCTATGAGAAGGCATAAACGCCTTATGTTTGTGCCTAACAGGAAACTTGTCCCGGTGAAACATGGCTTTTTGGCTTCCTGCCAATGAAAGTGCTAGTCAGGACTAGTATCCCAAATAGACCTGTCCACTCCCTAAGTTCATAAAGTCGGACCTCCAAGTCAACGTTTTGGCCAGTCTTCGAAATGTTAATGCTGGCTTTTCTTCAATTTGATGGTATCATAAAAGAAAAGAACAACACAAAAAAATACCAGAATATGGTTTCTGAATGGTGTTTGTGTTTATTGCAAAAACAGTTTTGGATCGAACAAAAACAACTGGTTACATTTTCTCGACAACTTCAAAAAAAACAAACATAGCTGCTTAATAATACATTTTTCAAAAAGTGATAAGAGAATTTGAACTAGATTTTTGATGACTTGGAGAACAGAGTAAATGAACAATGTCTTCTGTTCTTGTTAATATGAACGCCATAGAGAAGAAATGTTTTATTCAAAAATGACTGCTTAATCTGCTCGAGTCGTTTAGAAAAAGGAAATTCTGGCATCTTTGTGTTTAATATCTTCCGTATATTGTCGGTGTCACCTAGTTCGAATCTGCCTTTTGCGAAGATATTAGATTCTGCCATGCGATTAGGGAACACATAAAGTTCTTGTAACTTGAAGCTGAAGTTTTGCAAACAACAAAAACATGGTATTGATCTTGAGAAACGTAACTCTCATTTACAAAAGAACATATTGATTTACAACTTAAATTTCAAAAAATATACAACAGTGCATAGACACTTCCAGTGACTCCAATGCAAGTTTTGAAATTAACAAGTTAAGGAAAAGCAGCTTCAAGGGGAAAGATGACACTATCAGGAATTTAGAAACTTAGCTCTACATCCACGAGAATGTTGAATTAGGTTCCATCTGAAGGTAGCTGTTGAACAACAGGCGGTTAGAAAAACTGATGAATTCCAGTTGCAAAGATATGATTAACTCTTAGGATTTCGGTTAGATGGCCTTAGGTAGAAAATGTGAGTCTGAAAAAGACGGTATGATTGAATGTCACAGGGCGAATACTCACTCACGTACTGCCACCCGTACACTAAAAAGCTTAGTGCCATTCACTGCTGATACTATTTCCAAGCTGAACAAGCCAAGTGACTGGTACAACAAGTAGTGGACCTTAACCTCTGAGGTCACGCAAAGTGGGCTATGCTTCAGGAATGTACAACTTAGGTTGTAAGCTTATATTCTACCAACCAAAAACGTGCTAACTGGGTCAAACCTAACCACGATTACCTAAGAAGAAGCAAAGTAACTTTCAGTGAACCAACCCAGGACCTTCACTCAACCCAACCTCAAAAACTAGTAGTGCATCCTTAAGAGCAAACTACGTGTGTTGTGCCTATGTCTAAGGAGTTTATAAAACCACTTCTGGAGCCAGCAAAACTGTGCCTAGAGGAGCCCCTCAGAATCTAGTTCTTTTGCAGGTTTAAAGAGTGCGAAGAAGGAAGTAGAAGACCCACAATAAGGACTTTGAATAAAAAAGATTTGTGTGGATTTAATTTGCTTGTTAAACATTCTGTTTCGTTTCAAATGTTAGAACAATGTATGTGCTACATCGTAACAAAATCTTTGGTTTATTGCTAATCTATACTGAATTGTTTGGTTTATGGTGTGATGGTTATGTGAAATGTTAATAACCCCACCAGGACTAAGCGTTTCTAAACGCCAACCCAAAAAGGAATGGAAAACCCATTAAAAAAGTCTGGATAACAATTAGCAATACCCTGTATGTTAATAGCAAGCCTCAGTGGCGCCCACTGGAATAGGATTTTCTCATTATTTTGAGAAAGTATCCTTTATTATAGGATCATGGGACCTACTGATATGCCATTAGAACTACCCCCGAGTCGCTAGTTCTAGCCCCCAAATAAAATATGGTCTCTAATGGTTTCATTGGACCAAAACTTAAGTGATCGGAATGGCAGGTTTAAGGGATCTTGGTATTTTTGATTGTTAACTAACCGGAACCCTCCAGGGGCATTCCTATCACCATAAATGTTTGTGTTACGCAAGGTAGTACAGATTTTTCTCTTGGTATCTGGATTTGGATGCTCACGACATATGACCGGTGATCGTGCGCTTCTATCAAACGTTGTAGAAAAGTTATGGGTACAGTGAGATTGGAAATGATGAATAATGCAGCAAAGCATTGGGTATGGGGTTTTTTAAACTGGGTGACATATTATCTCTGAGTTATTATGTTGAAGGACTCATGCTCAAACCTATTTAGTAGGGAAAGTTTTTTGTGATGGAGGTTTTAGAAGTTCGCATTTAAGGACAGCATTCATGTCCATCCGCAAACCTCGCGATATGGTGATCTATCATAAAGGTTTACGGACAACCAAACCTGTACTCCATCTTTCACTGAATGATATGATGTTCAGTTCCCGTAGCTTGCTTACAAAAAGCATCTTCAACGAAGTAATGGTTATGGCATAGTCGGTTGAATTCATCTGGAATTTCGGGAACATTGAAACGAATTGGCTCGGATAAAAATCTTGTCAGAGGCTTAACCATGCTGAAAATATGCCAAAGCCGTTTTTGTGTCCATTCTTGTCAGCTAGGTAAAAGTAGAGAAAGCATCAACATCCACTAAGCGGAAAAACTCCTATAATGAAGTTATCCACTTCACTCTTAATTAATGGACCTCTGCGGACCAATGAGAAACAGGGAAAGTATCAACGGAACAGAATTATGTTTTGGTGATAGTGGATGATTACACCAAGATTTGGATGGGTTAAGAATTTCTTTCGGTAAAAGGATGTAACTCCTCAAAGTGATGGAAGTTTAGGTGAAGGGACTCAAAGAGCCCTCAATGTACTGTTTGCTTCGTCAGAACAGTACAAATGAAAAGGAGTTTGTGAATCAGACACTCGAGGACGTATGGTTTGAGAGTGTTGGTATTTTTCTCATGAAAACTGAGCGTACTCGGGTCTCCACAAAACAGACGGCGTTGTCGAAAAGGACGGAACAGAATTCTTATGGAAAGCTGCTCGTTACTATGCTCATCTTGCGAAAGCTCCACACATGTTTTATGGGGTGAAAGCTGTAGCCATCCTGCGTAGTGATACTCTTAATCGATCTCTTGTACACACGGCTTGTCATGAAAGACTTATTATAAATGCTGAAGGGAAAAAGAAAACCTAATCTCAATACTTCGGTTGTTTGGATCTTCTGTGCTATCTTCCAATGTATGATGAATGTGGTAAATCAAGGGGAAAGCAGATATAGGTATCTTGTGATGGCTATCCCCCAAGAAAGGGTACCGAATCTACTACATACGAAAGCGTAAGTTTTCAGGAAAACGTTCATGTTGCCTTCGTTGAACTTACTGAAGGATTGGACGTTATGTTCAAACCAGTTCAGGCCTCGCACCTCTTACAAATGACTTCTGTGCCAAAAAGTACATAACTCGAAATACTTACTGCGTTACAGTCAGGCTCGAGCCGTTCTGCACTTGTAAAGACCCTAGAATACCTCCTAGTGTCCCTTCCTACAAAGGGAAACTGGTAGGACGATTTGTTTTCAATGGTTTGCTGATGATGAGGTTGTTTTCCGCTACGTCCAGTTGTTCGATCACTCCGGGTTAATGTTTCCTGCTTGCTAGCCTGTGTGTACCCGAGAATGCCCAATGGCGCGCTCTCCTTCGCAACAAAAAGTTATTCTCAGAAGGCGCTCTTCAGTTACTGAAAAGCCTCTTGCTCCTCATAAATCCTCTACCAGGGGACACAAGTGATTCTGATGTTGTAAAACAATGTTTGATCATGTTGGACAGTCATGTGTTTGACACATAATGCTCCTGAAAAACGATTTAGGAAGCACTCTCATTCCAACTCTGTAATATCGATGTTACTTCCAACAACCAATTACCTCATGTGCACAAAATGGGACTCACAGACATCCGCTTGAAAACATTATTGGGGATAAAGATACCGACCCGTTCTACCGGAAACAGCTCGAAACGAAGCAATGTGGTGCCTTTCTTCAATGTATTTCTTAACTCATTGTTGAACCAAAAAGACCTTACAAGCACTGCATTAGACCCTCGTGATGGTTTTGTAGGCTATGCAAGAAGATAATTTCTGAGTTTGAACGTCTAGATGTTTGGATACTTGTGGCACTGTCCAGATAATATTTCTTATCATCACGCTCAAATGGATTTTTCAAAATTATGTTGGATGAATATGATGAGTCGTCTTGCAAAGAACAAAAAGCTCGGTTAGTGGCGAAAGGTTATCGTAGGAAGGGTATTGATTTTGAGGAATCATTTGCTCCGGTTGCTAGATTTAGAAGCGATCGACTCTTCATTGCTCTACGCAGCAAGTCATGAACATGAGTCATCTTCCAGATGGGACGTGAAAACCCGCCTTCCTCAACGGCGAACTGAATGAACGCTTGTCTATAGTAGTCAAACAGAAGGATTTGTAGTTCCAAGGTGCCATCCATCGCTTGTGTACCGCCTCAAGGAAAAAGCTCTCTATGGGGACTTTCAAAAACAAGCTCCTCGTGCATGGTCATGACAAGCTAATCAGCGTTTCTCATCAAGTAGGATTTCAAAAAGTCGTGGTCCAATCCTACACTCTCCGATGAAAAGCAGGCTATACATCTTCTACTGGTACAAATTATATGTAGATGATATTTATCTTGGCCTCTACTAAACTCCAAAGAATGCAATTTATTGCTTTTTGAAAATGAACTCAACTATCAAGATGTCGATGATGGGACAAATGTCAAATTCTTTTTAGGATTACAAATTTTCAAAATCCCAGAGGCATCTTTATTCAAACCAATCCAAATTTTGCTCAGGGAGAAATCTTGAATAAGTTTGGTTTTTGACTCCTGCCAACAACAATTGAAACACTCCAATTGGCGGAGCGTCCCAACCTGATGAGTTAAGGGAGGCAAATCTATATTGATCTACCACTGATTTCGTGGTATGGTTGGCTCCTTATGTATCTTAGTGCACTCTAGCAATGATCATAGTTTTTGCTCGTTTGTATGTGTGCACGGTTCCAGGGCTAAAGCCTATGAAAATGCACCTTTAACATGCTATAAGCGGGTCTTTTCGGTACTAAAAGGAACCATTCAATTGGGTCATGTGGTAATCCGAAAGGTGTTCGGCTTTGAAATAAAAGGCTTTTGCAGATGTCTGAACTATGCAGGTATGTCATGAACCACGGAGGAAATCAGTACTTCTGGTTCAGCTCAATTTCTTGGGACAACGACCTTGTTAGCTGGTCATCCAAAAAAGCAGAAATGTACGCCATCCTCCACTACAGAGGCTGAATACACTCGCCCTATCAGGGGATGTTGTGTAAAATCCTCTGGATGCGTTCTCACTCTGAGGACCTGTGGATTTGCGTTCAACAAAAAATTGATGTATTGTGAACAAATCAAAGTTGCTATTGCTCTCTTGCTGTAATTTAGTGTCTCAAACACTCCGAGATCCATAGCACATTGATATCCGGTTCAAACACTTCATCAAAAGAGCAGGTTGAAGGAAAATGTTGAGTTGTATTTCCGTGTGAGAAATAAAATACCAATGGCTGGCATTTTTACGAAGGGCCTTACCGAGAGAGCGCTTGCAATCTACTCCCACTGCTTGGAGTTAAACAAAATTGTCACCAGAAATTGAAGGAAAAAACTACAGGGATTGAGTTGTCTCCGGGTAAAACAAGTGTTTTCACATTGTATTTATTGTGTATATTAAAAATAAATATAAATTTTAGTTTAGTATTATGGCTTGCAGATATTCCCAGCCTGTACCCGGTTCTTTAACCCAGAGATTTAATGTTCGTTTCAGGTGCATTATTTTCTTCCACAGAACAAGAAGTTGGTCTAAAGCCCGAAACCATTTTTTCTCATAAGCCACTTGTTTTATCAAACATGTTCGGGGTTAAACCAACTCAAACATTGACCACGAATCCACCCCCCCCAAAAGGGTCATGGTCTTGAGGGGGAGGAAATTCAGTAACTAACAGGTTGTGCAGGTCAAAAAGATCGTCCTGTTGCTGATTGTATTTGCTGTCAAGATTGACACGACAACCGCGTACATACTTCAAGACAGATTGCATGTATCATTCGCTGTCCTAGGTAATATAAAGGGTCTTGTTTCAATTGTCTATTGTTATTTGTGCCTATTTTTTACCTCAACCTTATACTTTTGAGGGGGGAGAGATTGATCATTTTAAGTCCAATTCTAGATATAAACCATTTCACAAGTTTCATAACTTTATGAAGGGGGGTTCAGAAGGAATACACCCGCCTCCCCTACACTTATCGTACCCAACTCCGCCGCCCGAATACCACCCGAGATAATGTGGTGTATCAGTACCTCATACATACTCACCCTCTCTCCAGAGTATATACTCGGCCTAGACATATTCAATCTTGCATGCCTCAGAGCCTCTTGCTCTTCCACCTGAATCAAGGACTCTACACAAGTCTCATTGAAGCCAAATTTTTCCCTCCATATCATTGCATGCTGCTACTGTCATACCAACACGTAATCCGTTGTGCTCGTACACCTCGACATAGAAACTCAAGCCCCATCATAGCTGCAAGGCCGCGCGCCCAGACATTAACTCCCGCTGCTCGCAGTGTAACATGTATGGATCAACATCTCCACCAACAATGTCAACCCTCCCGGCATACCCACCATCCCTCAGTCTTGCGCGCCTTTATCACACAAGCTCATCTTGATTAATGACCAAGTAATCTTTATGTTTCATGTGCGTGAAAGTGTATCTCATGGAATTGCCTGAGGAATCCCAGAGAACGCGATCCTCGCCCTCCCTACCTCCCACCCCCCCCCCTGTACACACCAGGCGCTCATTCGTATGAATGCCTGCTCATGCCTGGTTCGTGGACTGCGCACTACTAGTGAGTGGATTTCCACTATATTGTATTGTCTACAGTTTGGTATTTCCCAAGGGGCACTTATAATACTTTCGGGGATATATATTCAAAAACAATCATCATAGAAATCAGTCTGATTTAAACTTTTCGGTTTTGTGCCCCCAAACAAATTTCACAAGCACTCGAATGTTTTTCATAATCATTTGTTGCCCTCAGGCTCCCTTCTACGGATACTTCAATTGTAGTTAGAAAGTAAAAACGCTCTCTGTGAAAAATGGGTTTTGTTACGGTATCATATGTCAGCAGATATTACTGACTGACTCACTCTTTACTTTCTCATTAGTAGAAGATATTTAGTGTGTTAGTCTGTCGGACATTTGGTCTTTGAGGAACGAGCGAACATTAGGGAATTCGTGATTACTTTAGGTATTAGAGGAACTAGCATTGTAACCGTGCCGGAAAAAATAGTCAAGAAGGTTCTCTTGAATGAATTCTATTTCTGATCAAAGGTCGCAGTATTTCATTACTTATTCATTGAGCCTCACGGAATATGAGGTTAATGTAAAACGTCCACGATTGTAGATCGTTTATAACTCGGTCCTTCAAATAATTAAAACCATTGTCGGTTCTCAAAATGTTTTTCTAGAAACACATGAAGTGGATTTTTCCTCAATCAAAATGTTTTTGTTGGGGACTAATTTGTTCTATGACATAAGCGAAATGACGACTCAAATGTTTTCCGTTGCAAGTACATGTGCTATATCTTTACACAGTATTGAAGTTAATCAAGAATGCTTTACATTCAGGGCTTCGCACATATCTATGAGAATCATTGTCTTCTTTCAATATTCTAACAAGTTACTATGAGTGGTTAGAAGAAGAGACATCATCAAAGCTTTCAAAGAATTCCAACAGATTTATCGAGCATATGTGAGACTAAAGATACAGAGTAAACTCTATTTAGTTATTTTCGCCCCCCCCCCCCCCCCACCCTCTTATGGCAAACAATGTCCTAAGTGGAATTGGAGATCACAACGTTGATTCAAGAAGTAAAGCTTTTTAAAAGTCAAAAGAATAAGATAAGTCATCCCTCTTCAAAATTCTGAAGATCTTGATCAAGGGTGCGCTAACGTTTGTAATTACCAAAGCCACAACAAAGTGGATGTACCCTATCAACAACGAGGCTGAAGGAGACAGCTCGAGTTAGAGCTTTCTTCTTATGACCTCATCTAGGGGGAGGATTGTTAGGATCACATAAATGGACCAAACAAAAAGCTTCGGTCACTCGAAGTTACAAAGACAAAAGTCTTAGCTCGAAAGGATTATGTTATTTAATGTTTTAATTTGTATAATGGCCAAGATGTAAAAAAAGCCCAAATAGAAAGCCTAAAAGGCAAATCCCATTATTAGTATAAACTACACTAGTTTAGTAAAAATTAGGTTTGCTTTCCATTATATTTTTCATTTTAAGGGTTTGTAGCTCTCCTCTTTGTCTTTCTCTCAATAAAAGTTCGTAAATGTTTGCTAATCTTCGCGCGCGCTGCCTTGATTGAATCTTGTGCTTCATACATGTGTTTGTGTGTGTGTGTGTGGTGAGACCTAACATATATTCGTAGCCTTTACTTAAAAACAAACCACAAATACAACATACAAAATTATACAAAAAACCTACAAATAACCATTAAAATATCAGAAAATAGAAACAATAAAATAATAAGTTTAAAGACATGTCTTTTGTTCTATCGATAACATTTACTGGACTAGAAAAATGTCATTCACAAATAATGACACGCGTTCTTTAAAATAAAGCTCGAATGGAAGTTCAAAACTTTTTAAAAAACATGTCTAATTAATGGCTTGCAGGAGAAATCTTGACTGCAATCCCGAACTATACACAAATTAGGAAAGCATGTCGCCAAAAAATGACGGTGTTCCTAAACGTGGTGATTACTTCCCACCGGGCATGGATTACTTATATATCCAGTGCACCTCCGACTTAATGGTACGCTCGCGCGTCTATCGCTGCATTTATTTCTTGTACAGAGAGAAAGTCTTCTTTTAACCAACAATAAGTTATATTCTATGATTCTTCAAAAAATTATTTGGCTAAACCACATGGTTCGGTAAAAGGTGTTGTTTGAAAAAATCAATCAGTTATGGATTTTTTATCATAAAAATTTGACATTCAATCAGGTAAAACTACTGTCTTTCGATAGAAAATGGGTAATCGATTGGAGGGGGAGAGTGTTTTTCATAGTTTTTGACATCAAAACGGGACGTATTAATTCATCCCTTATACTTAAACGAAAACGGGTTTTTGTATTTAAATAAGGTCACTTAATTTGAAGGGGGGTTAATTTTAATTCTAACTCAAAGAGCCAAATGTGTCATTAGTTTTGAAAGATTAGGGACTTATGTGCCAATTTGACTAAATAATTTCCTAGCTGTTCGTAAATTAATACAAGGACCAGTTGTGCATTTTCTAATTCTTATTGTAGAGAGACCTTAGAAATGAGTCGTGTAATTATATGAAAGTACAAGAAGTTTGGAAATCTGGGGGACTTAAATTGGCCTAACCAAATTTGAAAATTGCTGGGATATGGTTGTTTAGGATTAGATGATTTGCGTTTGATCTGTATTCATAATATTGTATCCCCATGAGTTTGTAGATCTGATTGATTTGATTTTAGAATGTTGATTGATTTATTGCTAGTCTATTGCAGATTTGAGTGTTGTCGTTAAGTGATTACGCACTGTGTTCCATGCTCAGGATTGTACTTTTTTTGTGTTGGAATTAGGTCCCCCCTTAAGATCTGAATTAGAAAGTTGATATATGATTGAGTTGCATGTTGATTGATAGTTGTTTGGCTTGAATGACTGATAGGGTTTGATTTGAATGTTTCTTGATGCTGC
Organism: Tanacetum coccineum; assembly: GCA_026074375.1. Classification (NCBI taxonomy): domain Eukaryota; kingdom Viridiplantae; phylum Streptophyta; class Magnoliopsida; order Asterales; family Asteraceae; genus Tanacetum; species Tanacetum coccineum. The sequence continues at coordinate 30,442 of BQNB010000518.1, read as the reverse complement.
TTGTCATTTTTGCTAAATACGGTTTGACAAAAAAAAAAAATTTGTTTTTTTTTTTCCCCTTATAGCAGGTTTGATTTGATTGATGAATAATTTATTATTTAAGAAGGGAAAAAACTGCTACGAGGTAGCGGGGTTTGATAAAGATTTAATGTCTACCCGAATTGTGAATTTAATCATCTCCTTAATCAAAATATTGACATGTCAATCAATCATGGCTAAAAATTCTAGTTGTTATGCATCAAAACAATCTTGTTCAGTTTTGCCTTCTTTGTTGATTTGAATTGTGCAGATAACATGGTAATGAGCATGTTCCCTTTCTCCTGCTACCTTAAAGATCTGTATGATCAGGGGATTCTGTATTTTATGCATGGGGTGCCGATTGGAAAGGGTAATCATGTCTTGGATCTACAAAAGAAGCAAAGGAACCCAAATCTTCAGATCTCTGTGGATACTCTGCATAACACAAACTTCTTCAGAGCTCTCACTGCATCAGCTGATGTTCCTCCGCTTTACAGTGACAACTGAAAACAACATAAAACTCTCACCACCCACTCCTCACCATAACACATCAAACAGTTTCAGCGAGTATTTGGTAGAAGCGATAAAGATAATGAAAGGAAATTTTAGGGAATCTCGAAAAGCGTATTTAGTGGAGGTTCAGAGATTTTGACTACTGACTAATCAAGAGAAAATAGAATGATGTCATCATTTCTAACATTTTTGGTGCAATATCATTGATATTGTAACATATCATCTTGTAATTTTATAAGTATAGTATTGGAATTAGATGTTATGTGCCAGTTTAAGATTTTTCATGAGTTTCTCATTAATCACTACAAAATCATTATTAATAAAATCATTCATAAAAACTTTTAAAACACTATACAGGAATCCTCTCATAAATTAAGGTGGGGGGCATTAATAATGTTAAATATAGGCTTGTATTTAGTCAGACCAACATTTTCTCCTAAATTTTCTTAATATATTTAAATCAATTGAGCTCCTAAATCTCAAAGGGTTTGAAATTTTTGATCAGGGGAGAGGAACTCGAGAGGAATGTGATTTAAAATATTAAATCTAATAATATTGTGATCTTAAAGACTCTAATCAGGTTTACTCCGCCTCCATTGTGCAAATATTTTCGATGATCGGTGCACATGTTAGGGTTGGGGGCAGTTTCATGAATCAAAAACAATTCGATGGTTATAAGGCTTTGATGTTTACATGGCTGTACCTTGATTGACTTTTTTAACTGGTGGGGGTTTTTTTTTTTTATGTCAAAGTAAGGGACCCATGTACTTACTTTTTATCAGTGTTATAAAGGAGGGTAAGGCTAGGTACTGTTCCTATGATACACCAGGAGCGGGGAGGGATCTACCTAGGGGACAATTCACTAGTTAGTTGTAGAAAGTCCCTTAGTATGCATTACTAAAAAGGAGTACATGTGAGGTATTAAAGGGCAAAATAGTTACGGACTAAGATGGAATGCTAGTACTGGAAATACCCAATAAGGGTCTAGTAAAATGTAAGTCTCGGGGATAGCATGAAGGGGGTGCGTAGATATGAAAAAGAAATGTTAGATAAAGGGGTAAAAAGATAGCAGCCTCCTTAAAACATTTAGGTAGGAATCGGGTCACTACATATGTGTCTGAGCTTTTCACATAGTTGATTGCTGACATTGAAGACAGTATCATCCGGCCACCTAGTGATATGTGACTTCACGCTAACCTACGTCTCTAGCCACTCAAGGATACCCTCAAAGGATTCTTGTTTCTTTTCTCACAAGAGATCAATACATATTCTATCGTCTCTTGCGTCATCCGTGTTAGATGTTATTAGAAAGGTGGCAGTCTGTACTAGCCTCCGACTACTAAAAACCAACATCGCTGACTTAATAGGGTCTAGGCCATGAGAATCATCCATCAAATTCTCATTTAGGAAAACTAATACAACATGCCCTTGCTCATCACACACTGTGATAAACAAAAGTAAAGATCCTTAAAAGTTCCCCTCTACGATTATCCACGGTGGTAATTTGCAAGACACATCCGAGTGTTATATGAAAAAAGTACTCACAATGAAGATGGGACAATCCTTTTAGATCCAACTCATCAAAAACCAAGCTCTGTTAGGTGACATGTGTGATCCTTTATGGATCAAACTTGTGGACAAAATAGAAAAGACAACGATGGGAGCAATATCATTTTATGAAACAAACTTGATTCCAGGCCAGTGAATTGACGAAATAGTTTTTTGGAAACTTTGATGTGCTCAAAAATCCCCCCATGATATTCGAGCACACTCACTGGTTTGTAATATCTTTTCAAAACAATATGTGTTTCTGATGTGATTTGATTTTTTGTCTATAAAACCTTGATGTGTCACCAAAAAACTCTTTTTCTGAGTGACACGCGACTAACACTTTCAAAAAATTAGTTTTCAATTATTCAGTAGGTTTTTAATTCATGGTTCAACTCTCCGTTTGCTTTGTTTTACTTTGAGACGCTCGGTTGGTGGATCGGCTAGGAGCTGGAAACTGTCAAGGAGATTCTTCAAAAATTCTACCATGATCATAGGCAGTTTTTTATCTGAATTAGGGGGATCCGTTGGTTCTCTGGAAAAATACTTATTCAACGAAAAGTGAAACAAAGACACTTTTTCGTTTGTTTATTATACATTATTCTTTGTAGGAATTCCCGACTTTGGTAGCAGCTGCTGGCAAGAGGAACATGTTAAATTCACAATCCATGCTCACACTTAAAATTATTCCTAAATCAAGACATCATGATTATTGAAAGACTACAACACAGCTGTTGAAACTTGATGTGTGTCTTATAATGATCCCAGAATTAAGTGTGAGCATGCCCGGTTGTATGGTCACATCAATTTCTATGGGAGGTAATAACATAACAAGGATGATTAGGAGATTTTATTGTTGGCTGATGGGATCTCAAAAGAAACTCAAAGATCACACAAGTCAAAGGTCACACAAGTCAAAGGAACTAAGTTCAAAGATCACTACATCATGTACAAAGAGATCAATGCATGAAGAATCAAAGACTACAACCTGAACATATGATCAAGATTGCTGAGCTTAATTTAGTATTTTCTGGGGTAACCTCCCTTAGGGGGAGATTGTTAGATATTAGAAAAAGACTTGGTCACCCCGTGTATTTTTCTGTTTATTGTTGCTCGTAGTTAAGTAGTTAATGTATAACATTCGGTAATGGGCAGGGTATTAAACCTAATGTGTAAGCCCACTACCAAGGCATTAAGGCCAGTTTGTTTAGCACTATATAAGCCTCTTCCATGCCATGGAAGAGGTAAGTTAGTCATTTACATAATACAAGTTCATTTTATCTCTCTAGAAAGTTCTCTCTCACTTTCTCACTCTAGAACTTGGATAATCCACTAGTCATCTAATTGTGTAATGATTTCCAATATCATACAAAAACCATTTGAAAACATCGATCAAGGTACTTTGATATAAATCAAAACATTTAGTACCTTGATGGTTTTACTATTTAGATATACCCCCCGTGCATATGTACATCGATAACTGAAAATATTTAGCACATACGAGGATAGGAGTTCACATTTGAGTCTTAAAGATCACATTATACAAGTTATATATATTTTAATCACATTTCCCCCCCTTATCAAAAAAGTCAAATCGTTTGATATTTTAGATATCAATTGATTCAAATATAATGCTTTCAGGGAGAAAAATAATTATATATCAAGCCTATTATTGGAACATTTTGATGCCCCCCTCAAATTGTGAGGGAATTATATGGTGTTTGAGTACGTTAATTTAAAAAGTTTAAATTTACTAAGAAATTCTTGAAAATTCATACTCAAACACTATATATGCCTATTTCTAGTCTAACACTACTTATTAACATATTCACATGATTTGAAATTACGAGAGAATGACCTGAAATAGAGTAGGACAAAATATGACAAAGTTATATTGTCCGTTCAAGCAGACTGAAGTCTTCTCCATATTCTCTCCCACCAACAAATTTCTCCAAGTTCCTTATTAACCTTCTTTCAAAGAGTTGCTGATCGATCGCCTTGATCATGATGCGAGACCTTTTTCTATCTAATTTACTCCATCTTCTTTTTAGAAAGTAACCCATGCTCAGACTAGAAGCAATATCATGAAGAACCCTTCGAACATATGTGAGTGTGCCATCACAGAACTTGTAGAGTTCATCTGAGCGCATCAACATGTTTCTTCTAAGCTTGTCTAGATATATGATTCCTTGTGGATTGTTGTATGTAGTGTATGGGATCATGTTGGTGATGTTAGACCTGAAAGTTTTAGGCTTGGTGATATTAAGCTTCTTCTAGTAGCTTTTCACTCCTAGTTGAAGGTCTTCCACCCACTTAAGAATGACAACATGTCTGGTAAATATTCGCAATGCCACATTCAAGTCGTAAATGACATCCCTTTCCATATTGGAGAGCTTCTTCTGAACTAAGAGAAGTAGCATGTCTTCAATATCATGCAGATTAACTCTTGGGAAGTCACCTTCCCAGAACTTGTAGAGCTACTGATCTTCTTTTCGAACTTAAATCTCCTCCAGATACCCGTAATCATACCACTTCATAACTTTAACATGGGTTACGGCAATGATTCTTTTTGTGGAGAACACATCATGCTTGGACTGCCTGTTGCTTGCGTATCTATAGAACCATTGTCATTTTGGACCCTAGTGAGTGATTCCCCACATAGCATATTTACCATAAGCTACCTTCACTGGACTCCATAGCGATGGAACCGTGTCTTCTATGCCCTCAATAGTATCATACTTAGCAGCCTTGGTTTTGTTGTAGAAGTCGTGTATTTCCTGCTTAAACTTCCAACTTTCAGATATTCAAGGTCGTTGTTGATGAAGTAGTTAGCAGGAACTACTTGACGACCTTGATCTTTAATTAATGGTAGAGGCTTGCTGAGGTCAAATGGATATTCGTGTCCTTCAGGGTTTGTCTAGTCAAGTCGATCGGTGACAGCCTTATAACATTCTTTGAAATGATATTCGAGTTCTACTCGGCTTCTGCATGTCCCTTTGAGTAGATTGAAAGCTGGTCCAACGAGATGTTCTTGTGTCAGATTCTCAATCTTTAGATTATTCAAGACATATGCTGAGAAATTGATAGGAGTGCTCATCAGCTCATCGAAGGTAAGAGGAGGTTTTCCTGCTTTGACAATTTTGCTGATCCAAGTCTGAGGTGGTCTGAAATCAATTATTTTTGTAGTATTCCAATCTGAATCTAGAGTCGGAGGTCTTTTAGGTTTCTTGAACCAGTCATCCCTTGAAGCTTCCTTGACATTGGGTTTATCATCAGTGTCACCCAAATCATCTCCTTGATTCAGTGGCATCTCTGTGTCTGCAGTCTCAAACACTGGTTCCTCTGCTTGAGTAGACTTGCCAGATGATTTTAGCTGAGACTTGGAGCCTTTTGATGAGCTTGACTTTGATTCTTTTAATTTATATCCTCTTGATGGTTCAGCATCCTTGCTTGTGTTCCGCTTCTTCAACCCTTGGTCTGATCCAGCTGGAGGGTCTTTATCTTTGTCTTTATCTTCTTTATCTCTCTTTAACGAATATACTTTACCATATGATTCAAAGAGGTCCTTGTCAAGCTTGTAAGATTTGACCAGTGCATCGTAAATATCTTTATGTTCTTGAGCGCCTTGATACGATTTACTTTTTTGAATCTTTTCTAAGAGGATCTTCTTCAATTCAAACTCAGTGAGTGATGCAGCTGCTTCATATGTTGATTTGGGTTGAGAAGAGATTTAGCCAAGATGATATTCTCAAGTGATTCAGTAATGGTGCTTTGGGTAACAGGAGTGGCGTAGTCAGATACTTCCTTTGGTAGAATCTGTGGAAGTTGACTCGTGACTTCATCTTTAATGATTTCTTTCACAGACTTCTCAACAAGATCTATGTATCTATTCCTCTCATCTTTAGCCTTCTTCTCAAATTCTGCAATGTATGATCTGAAAGCCTTATTTATAGAATCTTCAAGTCTTGTGCTAAGTTGAGCATCCACCATTGTAGGAATTTGTGACTTTATTGTTTCGAGCAATTATGCAGAATAGCCAGCTTGTTTGAGTTGAGAAAGCTATTTTTCCAAGGCAGAAACTCTTTGATCGAATCTAAACAGGGATGAAAAATCTTGAAGAGCAGGAATTGAGGTTACAGTTGTTGTAGTTGTTGGTGCAGGAGTTGGTGTTGGTGTTGACTGTTGTTAAAGATGAGTGATTGGTGGAATTGTCGAAGGAATGGTTGATCTAGCTGCAGTCGAAGTTTCTGAGATTACCGTGACAGATATGTTGAGAAGAGGTGGAGTCTGAGTACTTGGTTCTTCATGACGAACCTTGACATTCATTATAGAAACGACTTCAGTGTCAGTAGGCAGAACGTTATCCAAGTTCAGAAATTGATTTGCAAAGTCGGATGAAACAGACGAACTTTGCAATGGAACTTCAGTCTTTTGTGTGTCATGAACAGTAGTAAGTATTACGTGTTCATCATCCTTAACTTCTTCATATATGGTTTATTAAGTGCCATCATCACGACCAACATCAGTCATCTCTTCATCTCCTTTCCCTACTTCTTCATGCTCTGTTTCTTTCAACCTTACATTCACATCCTTATACAATTCCTCATACTCTTCATCATCTTAAGTGAATTTAAAGCTATTAGGAGTACGTACATACTCTTCTTCATATTATTCTTCTTCATCATTGTTCTGATTGAGATTAGGATTCTCATCTTCATCAGAATCAGTCTTTTCACTGTCACTTGCTTCTTTATGACCATTAGCATCACTGTCAACAACATCATCATCATCCTTGGTTACTTTATCATTGTCATCATCATCGCCATCATCATCACCACTATTTCCCTAAGATTCATTTTCACTCTCAGATAGATATTTGGGTACATCAGGAACCCCTGGTTTAGTACCAGTTCCTTCATCTGTACTAGTTGTCTTGTCTTCTTGCTCATCAGGAACATTTGGTTGGGAACCAACTCCATCACCTAAGCCACTTGCATGAAGCTTGTGAGTTTCCAGCTTGCTTTTCTTGAGAGTTTTCTTGAGCTGAGCAACTTCAAGTAATGCTACATCAGATAGTAGATCCATGCCTTTTCCTCTAACAACTTTAGCTGGTGTTTTCTTCTTCTATTTTTTGGCACAGACTCACTAGGAGTGTCTCTGATTACAACACATTCTGTAGGCACAGTATGACTTCCTTGGCAGGTTTCTTAGCTCGCTTAATGGCTACACAGGCAGGTTCTTCCTCCAAGACCTGAGGACAATATCCCTAAGGTTAAAGAACATTTCATTAAACTTCCTAGATTTCTTGGGGATAGCTTTTCCAGTAGCAAAGTCAAGATAAGTCTTGTAGGATTTAGAATCTTTGATGTCTTGATTGATCATCTCATTAGGAATCAGAGCTCCATACTGCAGATAATCTTATGTTTTGGAGACAAACTTTAATGTACCTAGGAAGGTGTCATCACGAACTATGTAAAGATTGATCGTGTTCCTCATAGAGATGGTTTTGGCTTTAGAGATGAAGTGACTGATGATGACTTTAGTGAATCTTGGGTAGGGCATGTGCTCTTTATGTGCGAAACTTATTTCTCTGCTATCAGCTTGAAACATGAAGTCTTCCCATAGTAGAGCAAAAAAAATAACATTCTTGTTGTTGTACATACCCTACAAGATCTGAGCTCTTAATTCTCTGAGTCTATCAAGTCTTGTTGTTTTCCCAGAGATGCACATATTGATGATAGTAACAAATGTTCTTCAAGGCTGATGCATTTGATCTATGTGGATTACAGATAGCATATCACACTTTCCAGAGTAACCAAGTTCCTGGATAAATAGAACCAATTCATCTTCAGATGGTGGTTCAACAAAGTCTTGGTTAGGGAGAATCAGACAGATCTGGAGAATTTCACGAAAGACTTCCGTGTCAACCCTGAACTTTTCCTTATCCATCTTAAACCGATATGCATCTGTGTCTTTGATCTTTTGGATGGTGTTCTAGAATTGATGCATGTATACTTCAAGTACTTCAACGGTGATCATGAATGCAGGATAGCATGGAGAGAGTTTAAGAACATCAAATGTAACTTGATATGTTTCTTCTCTTTGTGGCTTGCTGAACTCTATTCTTGCATTGCACTTTTTATTATTTAGTCTTTTCTCTGGAGGAACCAAAGCATTGTCGAGAGAAACTTGTTTAATGGTAACTGGATTCATGTTTCCGCTAAGAATAGACTAGTACAGTTCATATACAACCAAATTTATATATCACTGATTGACCTATTTGATTCATGGCTATAGACTTAGAAACCCAATCTACATACATTTATCGGGACGGATTTAACACGTTTGTCAGGCAATCAGACAAAGTATAAGACGACAGACATTAATCAGGAAGTCAACATAAAGGTCAACCAACTAACAATTAGTCAAACATAGTCAATTTAGCAACTAACATATGATAAAAAGACGAATTGTCCTAAAATAAGTTATCAAATGAAAACATTTAAAAAAAATTATCTTTTAAAATCATGTATAAATCGCCGTCCTAAAAAGACATGTATAAATCGCCCCTTAAAAAAACTATATAAATCGCTGCCTATGAAAAGTGTGTATAAATCGCCGCCTAGAGATACACGTATAAATCGCCGCCTAATGGATTGTGTATAAATCTCCGCCTATAGGATCATGTATAAATCGCCGCCTAAGGGACATGTATAAATCGCCGCCTAAAGGACATGTATAAATCGCCGTCTATAGGCAACATATCGCCCTATAGATTTTGAGTTAACACAAATCTTGAATTTTATGGCAATTAAACTACACAACCACATGAATCAAACATGTAACATCATCTTTTAGCAGATATAACATGAATTAACCATACAAATTTACTAAGAGTTCAAAACGAGTAGATTTTCACACTTTTCACTCAAGCACACATACTTTACATACAAGATATGGATATTCTCACTCAAATGCATTCAAAAAAAGGCATACTAGCACATCTTAAACACAAACCCATAAACGTTTTCAAGACTTTCCCGAAAACTCAAGTTTTCGCACACATGAATCAATCAAAAACACCTTTGAACGTTAGTTCCATGACAAACTGTTTCAAGCGAGTTATCTAAACACCTTACACATCACAAACCCTCAATCAATTTTGGATTTGGTGCACATTTGATTTTCACAAACCCTAAATCAATTTCTAGGGAAATCGAGCTAAAAATCGTGATACAGTCTAATTCCTTTTAGTTATGAGTTGTTTATATAGTAAGGAACATATTAGTAGTTTACCTCAAGACTTGAAAATCACTGGAATGAAGGTTATAGAAGCTGACGATTTTGATAATGGAGGAGGGAAAAATAATGAGAATTTTGTGTTTGTGTGTATACTATGACGAGGGAGGGGATGTTTGTTTGTTAAAATATATTTTTTCCACAAATGCCCCCTAAGCTATCTATTCCTTTCTATTTCCATTAATAACAATCTTAAGGGTTAACTAGTTTCACTTTTTACACTTTTGGTCCCTAAAGTATAAGCTAAGACTAAGCCTTAAATATTGCTATCACATTCCCTAAGGTATAAATACATAACATATAATGCACAAATAAGTTAAAGTTAATTAACTCCTCTATAAATATTATCTCGTTATTGTTTAAAACCTTTTTCCTTTTAATCCTTGATGACTTTTGAAGATGAAATTTGACATTTTCTCCCCCTCAAACAATGACCCGTTTTTTATTTAAAGAGCTATAGTCATTGTTTACGTGGTAAAATGCCTTGAAAAATCATTTTCTTATGAATTACTGATATGATTATTTTATTTCTGAAAAATCAACACCATTAAATAAGATTTCTCTTATTTTGACAAATAAATGCACTAACACGTACATTAATTTGTATGAAGGAAGCACGGGTTATGTTGCAAAGTAAACACAAGCCTTTGAATGAATATGAAGTAATTCATTCCCGCGAAAAGTAAATTTCTCGTTGTGATACCAAGTTTTCTTTTTTGTAAAATTTATATAATATGAAAAATAGTTTTGGTTTTTATGTTTTCTTATATACATATAATACATAGGATATATCACGAGTTACCACCATTACTCGTTTTTTTTCCTTTGTCATACGTTTAAGCGTAACCGGAGACATGCTTCTCTTACCGAGCTTTTCGATCAAGAAGTTGAATCTTTCTCGTGGCAAGGGTTTGGTTATTTTTTTTTATATTTCTTTTTGATTTTTTAATTTTTTATTTTCTTTTTTGAAAAATTTATATAATATGAAAAATATTTTTGGTTTTTATGTTTTCTTATATACATATAATACATAGGATATATCACGAGTTACCACCATTACTCGTCTTTTTTCCTTTGTCATACTTTTAAGCATTTCCGGAGACATGCTTCTCATACCAAGCTTTTCGATCAAGAAGTTAAATCTTTCTTTTGGCAAGGGTTTAGTGAAGATTTCAGTCAGTTGATATTCCGTCTGAACAAAGTAGAATTTCATTATTCCATTTTCCACCTGCTCCTTTATAAAATGGTATCGTACATCAATGTGCTTTGCTCTTGAGTGTTGAACGTTGTTCCAGCATAGAGCAATCACACTTTTATTGCCGCAGTACAAAGGAATCTTATTGAATTGAAAGCCATAATTTGTTAGATGTGAACGCATCCATAAGATTTGAGCACAACACCCAAGTAAGGCAATATATTCAGCCTTTGTACTCGAGATCGCAGTGCTCTTTTGCTTCTTGGAAGACCAGCTCATAAGTTTATCACCTAAGAATTGAGTGCTTTCAGATGTACTGCGTCTAGTGTCCTGACACCCCGCGCGATTTGCGTCTGAATATGCTGCTAGAGACATACCCCGGTGTTTAATAATTAAAAAAAATAATAACAAGACAAAAAAAAGAGAGATACAAAAACAATAAGTACAAAATATCCTTCGAGTAACCAAAAACCCATGTTAATGGGTTCCCTTTTAGGTATCAAAAGATGTCCGATAACTGCATATAGTGCTTTTAGCGGATAGGCTTTCGCCGATACCGAGCACACATACGCAAGCGTCTGCGTATTCTAATATGGTCGGTTTAACTGGATTTCAGATAACATGAGGGATCTAAATAGTCACGTTAAAAGTGTAGCATCACAACTAGAAGTTCCCCTGATAGATCATTCATACCACATTTCTATTCTTTTCACAACATCATAGGGTGTGTCTCAGCAATCACTACAGTATAACAAAACCATATTTTTCTTTAATAATTATTTCATAACATATTTTGAATTGGACTTTAAGAAGATGCCTTAGGAACTTAGAAGAAATTTGTGCAATCCTAAAAAGAATGACATCATAGCCTCATCAACGCCTCTTGACCTTAGTAGGTATCAGATTAGGCAAACATCATTACACAAGGCAATATAAATGGATGCAAAATACATTATATCGTCAACAAAACATTTGTACCAAGTAATAACAGTCAATTCCCTGCTTTCCATGTGAAAGTGTTGATCAAATGCACTATTGGAGACAATTCACGTTAACTCAAGAACACCTTAGACAGGGCATGTCGTTCTCTCAATGCACAAAGTTGTGCTCTGTATGAGACAGTTACAGTGCCTTTTTGCGAGCTTATACCAATGCACGATGGGTTTGTCCAGAATTAAGAAAATAAACAACACAAGGGGGGGGGGGGGGGTGAGGGGGGGGGGGGGGGGGCGCGGGCGAAAAAAAAAGAAGGGGTCTGGGGGAGGGGGGGGGGGGTAATAGTGGAAAAACACACAAAACAAAAACAAACAAAATACAAAAAACACAAATCTCTTCTACAGTTGCCAAAACGTAGACACCTCTCTTCTTTACAGCTTGCCTACAAGAAAGCCGTCTTTTGAATGTTCAATTCGGAAAAAATCACATTATTCTTGTTGGCGCATTTGCCTACGATCGATTTGGATCGCCTCCTATTCTTGTAACCAGTGCAAACTATATTTCTCGAAATCTCTTCTCCTCTGTCCTATAATCTCCTTGAGCAACTAGTCTAGCCTTATTCCATTAGTACCCCACCAAAATTCATTCTGTCTTGACCTTGTAATTACATCTTAAGCTTTGATCAACATCGACTTATTTGGACACGTAAAAAATTGTCCTAATTCCTTTCCACCGTACCATTCCCCAAACTTGTAGTCTTTTAAATTCAAGAATTCTTTTGGCATTTCACTCGATTCCAAGATGGATTGGTCATTGCATTTTGAAAGTTCATCACTTGGTTCTAAACAGAAAGTTGGAAGGCATCAAAGTAACACCACATGGCGTCAGTTTCGAGTTGCTTTCTTATGGAGACAGAACGAGACAGGAATCACAGCCCGATCTGACTTTTCGCTAATTGGATGACCCATAGTCCACCTACCAAGAGTGATTAAATGGAGTCTTGTGGATGCTTCTCATATCCGATGACGATTCCAACTTGATATAAGTCGAGTCTACCTTCATAAAAACGATGATTCATGAAATGGATCATCACTGAAAATGTTGAGTGTTTTTTGTGATTCTTCAAAACCTTGAGAAATAATTGGGAATGTTCTACCTGTACACTTATTTCAGCGGAATACTTGACAATAGGTGCATCGAGAGTTACTTGGACTCTGACACATGTGACCTACTATATCAAACAGCTCTCTTGGTTTTACAACACAGCTACTGGGAATTGCGAGACTAATACATACTAACTGAGTTGGAGGATTAAAGTATTCATCAAACATGGGTTGGAACAAACGATCCCAATCATCTCTATTTGGTGGATTACAAGGTTGTTGAGGAATAGGGTTTGGAACGAGTCCTGATCACTGGATGTTGCAGGAGTCATTAATTAAATCCCGGGTCCTGAACCGAATTGTTAAGAAGCCATTGCTGTCAGCTCATCGAACGTTACATGAATAGTTTCCATAGACATTTTATGGTTCTCCATGATTATAGATTCTGAAACGTCTTTCCTATTGCGCGCGTAAACCAACACAAAATACCAAAATCGGCCTTTGCATTTAGTTTACCCAAATCCTCAATGTCATTGGTCAGATAACAGAGTGAACCAAATATATGAAGAAATGATAAATCTGGATTCTTGTTGTGCATCAGCTCATAAGGAGTTTTGTTGTAGCGGAGACAGATCAAGGAACGGTTTTGGGTATAACAAGTTGTGTTAACTGCTTCGGCCCATAGAAATAGTGGAGCTTTTGAAAATATCAACATTGTGCGAGCAGCTTCCACAAGAGTTCGGTTTCGCCATTTGACAACGCCATTCTATTGAGGAGTGCGAGCAACAGAAGTTTGATGCGAAATGCCAACATTTTCATAGAAATCACGAAGAGTCTGATTGACAAATTCAGTTCCATTATCTGTTCTAACGTTTCAGACAGTAGGCATGTCTAATCACTGGGGGGAGCGGGCGACTTAGTCATCTATTTTTGATGCAACCTTGACAAGATAGCACATGAGCTTCATCTCTTTTGATCTCAAAAAATCTGAACCCAAGTAAATCGTATAATCGTCAACAATCACAATCTATACCTTTTCCCGTTAATATTCTCCACACGCATCAGGCCACAAAACACATCCCATACGCACAAAGCACAATCGTTTTTCTCCTCATGTTAGTATCCTCACTTTGGGTTAATGAAGATTTCTTGCTACTTTACCAAGGACACATGCTGAACACAACATGATCACTTTCCAAAATTTAAGCTACTTGGAATAGCCTTGAGACAAGTGCCGCTTTGGCTAGTTTGTTAAAGTTGGCCAGAAGTACAAGAATGCGATAACGCCGACCGGTGGCCATATACCAACTCTAGATTCGATGAAGGCAATGGAGAAGTCCTTCTAGCAAGTCATCAAGGGAAATTGTGTACAAATTTATGTCTCTGGATCCTGAAAGTAGATCAACACCTTCTAAATTCCAAATAAAGTAAGTGTTTTCTCTGAAAAGCGACTTACAAGATTCTCACCCCTCACACAATTGGCCAACATAAAACAAAGTTGTGATCCTTGCCCCTCAATCAAGTATAAACCCTTGATAGATAATGTATGTCCCTAGTTCAATAGATCACCATAGACCCCATGATCATATTGCCAGTTGGTTATGTTCCTAATCTAACTAATAAACCCAGAAAATTTCTAACGTAAGTCATGGACATCTACAGAGCGTTCCGTATGAGTCATATGTTTTGAACATCCGAAGTCCAGATACCAGAGGACAATCTGGATAACCTTTCATTGACAAGAGAAGAAGAAGATGGCTACATACTGTAGCATAGATCCCCACAAATGATTGGGCTCTGAGTTGTTAGCAACTTAGATTCTACAATCTTACTTTTTTACTCGAAACCTTCTGCTTTTATTTGTTTTTGGGTCTATCCTACTATTAGACTTTAATCTTTGTTTTTTGTGATTCCAACTGAGTGTGGAATGGTTTCTCCTTAGGATTGCACTAAGTTTAAGCTGAAGGTTGATCCTAGTTAAGGGCACGAGTTTCCAACTACTACGTGAAAAGTATTCCTGTTGGTTTTCCACTTATGTCCCTACCTTCAGTGAACACTTTACCCATAGGTTACTAAATATGTTGTTTGATTTTCCTAGCCAGACAAAGATTTAGAATGCACTCACCATTATACACAAAATCAAGGAATTACACGATCACTTGAATTTGACAAACATACAACTAATTAACATTTAACACAAATTAACTCAGAATTTACATTTAAACGTATGCTTAACATTTGCATCACAAATAGGGTCTTTAACATGATTCTTTTTATTATACTTAGATTTAACTCTCCAATTAGACATCTACTTTCTACTTGATGTTCTAACTAGGTGTTTACAAGATCCTATCATTTTTTTATTGCCTGTAGGCTGTGATCTGTAAGTACTAGCATAACACTTCAATCATGTAGATGACAACACAAGTGTGTTAGAATTATGTGTTTTAGATGACTCTACCTATTGAATGTTGCTTGAGGATGTGAGAGGTTCAGAAAACCTAACTTTTTTTACTTTGTTCATGGGTGTGACAACAATTGTTTTCTCACTAGGTTTATAGGCATTAGGGAATATGTCTCAAACATAAACAAGTTGTTAGACTTTGTTTTTATTAAAGTGATGGTCATTAATATTCCCGAACCTTGTATTAGTCTAGTTTATGTTTTCAGGAATTCTATAAGCTAATTGGGTCTTAGTTATAGGCTTAAAGCCCATTAGATATCAAGCCCAGTCCATGGAAGCCCACCTAATCACCATGGTCGGCTCCTATGTTACTATATAAAGCCATCTCCAAGTGTGGAGAGGGTGTTGCTTCTCATTTTCTTTCTTAAGAAGTTACCATTTTTCTTTCATCTTCTCTCTAGTTCTTTCTCTCTCTAAACTTCTCTTTCTCTCTCTAAAATCTCTTCTACAGAGAGCTTATGTCATGTGTGATGAAATGATAACCTAACATGTGGTATCAACAACCAAGGAGTTTCTTTTGGTGATTTGTGTTTGTTTTTGTCGTGTCTTTTGGTTCGAACCAACACAAAAGATTTATTTTTGTGTGTGTTCAAATACCATAAAGTTTGCATTTTTCCTCTTTGTCTATCCTAGTTCTAGTTAGAAGTACAAGAAAAAATCTCTAAAACGCAAACATCAAAAGTATACATCTTTCATAGGTTTTTGGTTCAAAAAGGTTTTGTGTACTCAAAATCTTGATTTCAAATTTCTTGTGTCAAAATCATTAAAGTTTATGTTTTTAAGGTTCTACTAGGATTAGATGACAAGGAATAAGTACACGTAAAATCGTCCAAAAGTGTATCTTTTTGTGTTGTAAAGAAGTTGGGTTTCAAAGCTTTAGGAGGAGATTTTAATCCCATTATCTCACACGGAGCGTAGATTAATCCATTTTTTTAGGAGGCGATTTAATCCATTTCTTCAGGAGGAGATTTAATCCATTTCTTCAGGAGGCGATTTAATCCATCTCTTCAGGAGGAGATTTAATCCATTTCTTCAGGAGGAGATTTAATCCATTTTTTTAGGAGGCGATTTAATCCATTTCTTCAGGGAGGAGACGATTTAGAATCCCATCTACTTCATGAGGAGATTTATTTCGCATTTCTTTAGAGAATTTAATCCATTATCTTTAGGAGAGACATTCTAATTCTATTTCTTTAGGAGGAGATTTAATTCATTTCTTCAGGAGGAGATTTAATCCATTTCTTCAGGAGGCGATTTAATCCATTTCTTCAGGAGGTGATTTAATCCATTTCTTCAGCAGAAGATTTAATCTATTTCTTCAGGAGGAGATTTAATCCATTTCTTCAGGAGGAGATTTAATCCATTTCTACAGGCAAAGTCTAACGCATTATCTAACGGCTGTTTGCTTTAGCTTGTTCGACTATTCCCCAAACTATGTCAACTTGTTCCTGAGTGTGCTTAAGATAGTCTATGTTAGCTTAACTATTATTCAATAACCTATAAGCTAAAGGTTCTAAGTATATCTTGAACATGCCCAGAGCAATAGTAGTGGCAATTGGTATTTGTGCAGCATTTTCCATCAGTTATTTCCCCTTTTAATTTCGTAAATCGTTTTTACAAAGATGTAATTCACAAAATCATGTCCTTGAATTTTAACGTTTTAAATCCACATTTTCCCCAGACTTAGAGTTCAATGAGCAATCAAAAGAGTCATCGTGTTCCTTTAGAGTAGCCGAGTCTTTTTAAAATTGAATCAAATTGACTTCTGTAAATTTTTTTTCAAATGCTCCTATCAGTTATATAAATGCTTGTTTTCAAAAAGTAATTTTGCCACACTATGCTCCAATATACAATATTTATGGTCTTCAAATTCTTATCCATTTCCATGTTTACTTTTCCTCTTCCTTGTCATTTTATCTCATTGATTTGATATGTTCCTTCAACTTATAGATTTAGAGTGTCTTTAGCTTGTAGCTGAGCTTTCAATCATTATTTTTAAAATATTTTGGAATTTCAAGAGCATTTTGATTATTACTTAATGATTCGTTTTGAAAAATTTCTTGATTGAGTTGCATTGTTAACTCAAAAGAAATGCAATGTTTTTCAAGTTGTGAATAACTTTTTGAAAGATCATTATACGCATTTTGTTTGTTCAAAAGCTCAGCATCAAGATCCAAACACTTCACACAAGATCCACTTCTTTGCATTCTCACATTCACATCATCAAAAATAGCAGTAGAATTCATTACATATAGCATAACATCTTGAGACATGATTTTTTTGTAAGAGTCGATCATTTCCGGAGACATGCTTCTCATACCAAGCTTTTCTATCAAGAAGTTAAATCTTTCTTTTGGCAAGGGTTTAGTGAAGATTTCAGTCAGTTGATATTCCGTCTGAACAAAGTAGA
Source organism: Tanacetum coccineum (assembly GCA_026074375.1). Taxonomy (NCBI): domain Eukaryota; kingdom Viridiplantae; phylum Streptophyta; class Magnoliopsida; order Asterales; family Asteraceae; genus Tanacetum; species Tanacetum coccineum. The sequence goes on along the minus strand of BQNB010000518.1, from coordinate 12,956 downwards.
ATTTCATTATTCCATTTTCCACCTGCTCCTTTATAAAATGGTATCGTACATCAATGTGCTTTGCTCTTGAGTGTTGAACGTTGTTCCAGCATAGAGCAATCACACTTTTATTGTCGCAGTACAAAGGAATCTTATTGAATTGAAAGCCATAATTTGTTAGATGTGAACGCATCCATAAGATTTGAGCACAACACCCAAGTAAGGCAATATATTCAGCCTTTGTACTCGAGATCGCAGTGCTCTTTTGCTTCTTGGAAGACCAGCTCATAAGTTTATCACCTAAGAATTGAGTGCTTTCAGATGTACTGCGTCTAGTGTCCTGACACCCCGCGCGATTTGCGTCTGAATATGCTGCTAGAGACATACCGGTATCCTTCGAGTACCAAAAACCCATGTTAATGGTTCCCTTTAGGTATCAAAAGTTCCGCTTAACTGCATTTAAGTGCTTTTCGGTAGGCTTTGCCTGATACCGAGCACATACGCAAACTGTATAAATAAGGTCGGGTTTACTGGATTTCAGATACATGAGGGATCTAATCATGTCACGTTAAAGTGTAGCATCAACTAGTGTCCCCTGTAGATCTTCATCCAGTTTATTCTTTTCAACCATAGGTGTGTCTACAGAATCACTAGTTAGCAAACCATATTTTTTAATAATTTTATAAGCATATTTTGATTGGTTTAGGAAGATGCCTTTAGGACTTTGAGAAATTTGTAATCCTAAAAAGAATGACATCTGCCTCATCATCGACATCTTGAACTTAGTGGTCATCAGATTAGCAAACTCATTACACAAGGCAGTATTAGTGGATGCAAATATTATATCGTCAACATAAATTTGTACCAGTAATAAGTCATTTCCTGCTTTCCATGTGAAGAGTGTTGGATCAACTGCACCTTTGGAGAAATTTTGTGAAATAAGGAAACTTGACAGCATGTCGTACCATGCACGTGGTGCTTGTTTGAGACAGTACAGGGCCTTTTTGAGCTTATACACATGCGATGGGTTGTCCTGATTAACAAATCCTTCTAGTTGAGAAACGTAGACCTCTTCTTTGAGCTTGCCATTTAAGAAAGCCGTTTTGATGTTCATTTGGAAAATCATCATATTCTTGTTGGCTGCATTTGCTACGAAGATATGGATGGCCTCTATTCTTGTAACCAGTGCAAACTATTTCTCGAAATCGATTCCCTCTTGTCTAAATCCTTGAGCAACTAGTCTAGCCTTATTCTTTAGTACCCCACCAAATTCATCTGTCTTGACCTTGTAAATACATTTAAGTTTGATCAACATGACTTTATTTGGACACGGTACCAATTCCCAAACTTGTAGTCTTTTAAATTCATGAATTTCTTTTTGCATTTCATCGATCCAAGATGGTTTGGTCATTGCATGTTTGAAGTTCTTTGGTTCTACAGAAGTTAGGAAGGCATCAAAGTAACACCACATGGCGTCAGTTTCGAGTTGCTTTCTTGTGGAGACAGAACGAGAAGGATCACCGATCATGTTTGCTATTGGATGATCCTTAGTCCATCTACCAAGGTGTTTAAATGGAGTGTGGGATGGTCTCATATTCGATGACGATCCATGAGAAGTCGAGTCTTCATAAAGAGATTCATGAAATGGATCATCATGAAAATGTGGTGTTTTTGGTGATTCTTCAAAACCTTGAGAAATAATTGGAGAATGTTCTTGTTCTTATGTTGATGGAATACTTGTAGATGGTGCATCTAGGTTAATTGACATAGACACATGTGATTCAGCTATATCAACAGCTCTTGGTTTAACAGCTACTGGAATTGGAGAGACAACAATAGTTGGAGGATTAAAGTATTCATCAAACATGGGTTGGAACAAATGATCCTAATCATCTCTATTTGGTGGATTACAAGGTTGTTGAGGAATAGGGTTTGGAACGAGTCCTGAACTGGATGTTGCAGGAGTCATTAATTAAATCCCGGGTCCTGAACCGAATTGTTAAGAAGCCATTGCTGTCAGCTCATCGAACGTTACATGAATAGTTTCCATAATTTTATGGGTTCTCCTGTTATAGATTCTGAAAGCTTTCTTTGCGGGCGCGTAACCAACAAAAATACCAATATCGGCCTTTGCATTTAGTTTACCCAAATCCTCAATGTCATTGGTCAGATAACAGAGTGAACCAAATATATGAAGAAATGATAAATCTGGATTCTTGTTGTGCATCAGCTCATAAGGAGTTTTGTTGTAGCGGAGACAGATCAAGGAACGGTTTTGGGTATAACAAGTTGTGTTAACTGCTTCGGCCCATAGAAATAGTGGAGCTTTTGAAAATATCAACATTGTGCGAGCAGCTTCCACAAGAGTTCGGTTTCGCCATTTGACAACGCCATTCTATTGAGGAGTGCGAGCAACAGAAGTTTGATGCGAAATGCCAACATTTTCATAGAAATCACGAAGAGTCTGATTGACAAATTCAGTTCCATTATCTGTTCTAACGTTTCAGACAGTGGCATTCAAACGAACTTGAATATTTTTTATGTACTCGATGATAGCATCGGGAGCTTTATCCTTTGATCTCAAAAATCTGACCCAAGTAAATCGTAAATAATCGTCAACAATCACCAATATATACTTTTTCCCATTAATACTCTCCACACGCATCGGGCCACAAATATCCATATGCAAAAGATATAGTTTCTCTTGGTTAGTGTCCTCAGCTTTGGGTTGATGAGAGGATTTCTTGCTTTTTCCTAATGCACATGCTGAACACAGATGATCTTTCTGAAATTTAAGTTTTGAAATGCCTCGTGCAAGACCGTCTTTAGCTAGCTTGTTAAGAGTACCGAAGTTGAGATGCGATAATCGACGGTGCCATAACCAGCTCTTAGTCTTTGACGCTTTAGATAGAAGATAGATCGGAGACGTCTTTAGCATGTCATCAAGAGAAATTGTGTAGAAATTTGTGTCTCTGGATCCTGAAAGTAGATCAACACCTTCTAAATTCCGAATAAAGCAAGTGTTTTTCCAAAAAGCGACTTCAAGACCCGCGTCATAAAACTATCCAATAGAAAACAAGTTATGTCCAAGCCCCTCAACATAGTATACCCTTGAGATAATTACGTTCCCTAGCTGATAGTCACCATACCCCATTATCTTTGCAACTTGGTCGTTTCTGAATCGAACAGTTCCCAGAAATTTACTGACGAAGTTCATGAGTGGAGAGCGATTCCCTGTCATATATTTTGAGCATCCGGAGTCCAGATACCAGAGAACAATCTGGATAACCTGTCATTGACAAGAGAAGAAGAAGATGGAACATCTGTAGCATTGGATCCTCACAAATGAGTGGGTTCTGAGTTGTTAGCAATTTTAGATTGTATAATTTTAGCTTTTTTACTCGAACCTACTTATTTTAATTGTTTGGGTCTCTTGCTATGGACTTTAAGCTCTGGTTTTGTTGTTTCAACTGAATTAAAAGTGGTTTCCTTAGGATGCACTACTTTCGTCGGAGTGATCCTAGTTAAAGGGTACGAGTTACCAACTATAGTGAAAAATCTTCCTGTTGGTTTCCACTTAAGTCCTACTTCAGTGAACACTTTACCTGTAGGTTTCCAAATATTATGCACTTGGTTTTTCTTGACTTAGATGTAGATTTAGCACGCATATTCACATCATTCACAAAATCAAGGAAACACACATCATGATTTGCATCAAACATACATTGCTTACATTTAACACAAATTAACTGAGAATTAGCATTTAACATAGTATGCTTAACATTATCATCACAAATAGGTTCTTTAGCACGATTCTTTTTATTCACTTTCCTAGGTTGGGCTTCTACTTTATTCTTCCTGTTGCTACTTGGTTTTTGCCAGATCTTATCATTATTTTTATTGCATGTAGGCTGTGATCTGCAAGAACTAGTAGAACACTTCAATCCTGTAGAAGATAACACAGGTGTGTTAGAATCAAATGTTTTAGATGACTCTACCTGTTTGATGTTGCTTGAGGATGTGAGAGGTTTAGAAATCTAACTTTCTTGACCTTGTTCATAGGTGTGATAGCAACATTTTTCCCACTAAGTTTAATCGTATTAGGGCACGTATCTTGAACATATACAAGTAATTCCTGAATTCATTTGGCATGCTTACAGGCAAGGTCTAACGCATTATCTAAAGGCTGTTTTACTTTAGCTTGTTGGACTATTCCTCGAAGTATGTCAGCTTGTTCCTGAGTGTGCTTAAGATAGTATATGTGAGCTTCTCTATTTTTCAATAACCTAGGAGCTAAGGATAAGTCTAGCTTGAACATGCCTGGAGAAATAGTGGTGGTAATTGGTATTTGTGCGGTATTTCCAACTTCTTTCCCTTTTAATTTTCGTAAATCGTTTTTCAATGATGTAATTACAAAAACCTTGTCTTGAATTGACATTTTAAATCTGCATTTTCCAAAGACTAAGAGTTCAATTGATCAATCAAAGAGTCACCGTGTTCTTTAGAAAGAACACGTGTCTTTTTAATCGAATCAAATTGATCTTTGTAAATTTTTTTCAAATGCTCAATTTCTTTATGTAAACGCTCGTTTTTAGAAAGTAATTTTGTCACACTATGCTCCAATTCAATGTTTATGGTCTTAATTTCATCCATTTCATATTTGACTTTCTCTTCCTTGTTATTTTGGCTCATTGATTTGATATGTTCCTTTAACTTACATATTGTAGTGTCTTTAGCTTGTAGCTGAGCTTTCAAATCATTATTTTCAAAATATTCTGGAATTTCAAGAGCATTTTGAGTATTACTTAATGATTCTTTTTGAAAAATTTCTTGATTAAGTTGCATTGTTAACTCAAGAGAAATGCAATATTTTTCAAGTTGTGAATGAATTTTTAAAAGATCATTAAACGCATTTTGTTTGTTCAAAAGCTCAGCATCAAGATCCAAACACTTCACACAAGATTCACTTCTTTGTATTCCACATTCACATCATCAAAAACAGCAGTAGAATTCATCACACATAGCATAACATCTTGAGACATGATTTGTTATAAGAGTCGATCATTTTCAAGAAAAAGTTCTTTCTTATGAATTTCAAAACATTGTCTGTCTACAAAATACTATTGAACAACAGCTTCCATCTGGTTAAAAATTGTTTGTACTTCCGTTACCTCATTTAAAAGATCTTTATCAAAAACATTGAATATGTCTTTTAAGGTCTTTAAAAAAATGGAATGATTTCATTTAGAAAAACAATTTTTGTGTGTTTAAACCCCTATTCCCCTTCTGTTATAGCATCAGGTGTAATATGCTTTTTCACCACAATGTCAAATTGGCCAAGATGGTATTTAAGCTTTTTAAGGCTTGTATTAACCATGCTTACCTTAGGAAGTTCTCGAGGAGCCTCAATTTTGACAGGTGACGAAGCAAATTGGTCAGTATTAGGGTGTGAAGTTTGTAACCAGAATGATTGTTCATTAGACAGTTCTTGTTGTAGAACAAAATGTTTACCAAAATCTTTAGATAATCGATTTAACTCAGCATGATTAATTGGAGCTGTATTAACTTTCTTTTCTTTTGAAATTGGGTCGTTTTGTTTTGCAAGCATTTTGGATCGACTTATTTCTTCTAAAATCAATGTCTCTTCATCATCAAACACAGGTCTAGCAACATGTTGACTAGATATAACACTACCATCATACAAGGTCGGCTTAATCCGCTGAGCTTTCTTGAGATAAAACGGATTTTGATAACCAAGAGCTTGTTTGTGAGTGTCATCATAAAAAACTTGTGGCTTTGTTAACATGTGCACTGTTTGAGCAGATTGACCCACTTTGTAAACAATATTATCCAGTTCCTTAATCTTCTTTTCTAAATCAATTTCTTTATCCATATATTTACTTTCCTTTTCTTTGGATTCATTTTTGAAAACAGTAAATGTTCGCAATAAAGATCCTTTTTCTTTGATTTGATTAGAAATATTTTGTTCAAGTGAGTCAATTTCCTGCTTAAGTGCAAGCTTTTCCTTAATCATATCATCCATTTGAGAATCAATCATTTTTTACGTGTGCTTAAATCAACATTAAGACGTTGTTCAAAAGTTTTGACTTGTTCTTTATATCTCTCAAGCTCCGCGGTTAAGGATTCATTATTCCTCTCCTGATTAGCCTTTTTCCAATTATTCACATGATTAATCATTTGTTCTGACATTTGTTCAATCATAGATAAAATCATTGAATCTTGGTGTGCATGCACATTTGTATCTTGAATAACTGCCTTTGTTTTGTGTTTCTTGCAAATATTGAGTACAAAATGATGTGCTATCCTATGTATCTTCATTCGTTAGTAAAAATCAACATAACTAGTGTTTGTTTAAATCTGCTTTGCATTGCACATTGATCATCGTATCATATATAATAGGAGTAGTGAGAATGATGGTACTTCTGAAGATTAACATCAGAACCATAGTTGGAAAGATTTTGCTTGTGAACACTTTAGCATTCGAGGACTCAGCATGTCAGAATCATATGCATCAAGATCCTCATTCTGGAAAGCAGCAGTTGTTTGGGAATTGTTGTTCTGAGATAGTCGTTTGACCATTGGATATGGCTTGTATTTGCAAGAATGCTCAGTTCTCCTCATCCAAAATTTGTCCATCTTCCTTGCTTCAGCCAACATTGCTTTTTCCTTAAACCATGCAACATTCCTAGTCCTCTTTGGCTGACTGCATTGCCTAGCCATGTAACCTTCACCTTGACAATTATAACATTTAACAACCCTTGCCTGTCCTCCTGCATTATTTCCCCCATAACTAGTAGCATTACCATTATAGCTATTACCAGCATAACTTTGTCCTTGCCTCCTTTGAACTTGTTATACAGTAACATTTCTGTCTTGAATAGTGGCTTAGTTTCTTGGATTAGAGGAAGTTCTAAGTTGATTGTTGGTTGAAGGGAACCTTGAAGAAGCTACAGTTGTGAGAAAAGCCATTGCCTTATTGAGACAGGCAATTGGATCATCTCCTTGATTAAACACAAGAACAGCTAGACCTGAGTCTAGTTGAGGGAACTCAGTCAATGGTTGTGTTGAAGGTTGAGGTGAGGTGTAAGCAATTTGTAGAACAGATGAGGTTTGATGAGACTGATAGTGTTGTGATGGTAGAACGAATGAATGACTGATTTGTGGTTGTGATGAATGATGTGGTGGATACATTTGTGAGTATGGTTGAGGAGAGTGAACTTGTGGAACCATGTATGATTGTTGAGGAAACTGTATAGGATTGTATTGAGAGTGATAGGTTTTAAGTTGAGACGGTGATTGATGGTAGTTAGCAACAAATGTAAAAGGATCTTGGTATCTCTCACGCATCAAGCGAGTTTCATTTGCATGTCTCTCATGTTGTTCAAGGTATGAGTACAATTGATCATATTTTGTTGTATGCAAATCTCTTGCCAACTTCACATCTGTCACAAACTTACTCCATTCTGGTGGAAGACTATTCAGAAACTTTGTATTCACTTGAACTGGTCTCATTGACACATTGATAACATTCATGGTGGTTGATTAGTTTGAGAAAATCCTCCGGAGTAGATACAGTGTTTCACCCTTCATAAATATAAACTTATCAAACTCGTCATACAACTTACACTCCTTTTCTTGTAATGACAATTGCATTCCTTGCATAAGAAGCTTAACTCTGTCCCAAATCTCTTTTGTAACTTTATGATGATTGAAAATAGCATAAACGTCCAGTGGAAGACCTTGAAGAACGATATTAGGTGCTTGCAACACTTCATCTTGATAGTTTCAGTTGCATGAAAGTTCTTTCTTCTTCTTATTCTAGTGGTACCATCCTCATCATTAACAGTAGGCCAAATAAGTGGACCATTTTGAACTGAGTTGATTATCATTATATTATTCTCCCTATTCTCCATGTAATGTTCCATACGACTTTTCCAAGAGTCATACAAAGATTTCTCTAACTTGGGAGGACGGTTGTCCGCACCGACAATAATCATATAATTTGCTAAGGTTGTCATTTTAAATTAATTTGATTGACATGAGAAAAAAGATTAAACTTTATGATCATTCGTTGATATTAGAGGTTGTTGTGTTAAAATTGTTGTTTGTTTTAGTGGAATGAATCTTAAGAATTTAACGGGATTTTACAATTTCTTTGATAATACTGAGAAAATAATTGAATTACTTCCGGATTTAACAAATCACAGAAAAACCGTATAAATCTTTAAAGCAATATGGTATAAATCTCCAAAGGTAAGTGTATATGTCACCCAAGTGTAACATATAAATCACCTTAAGAAAATGTATAATCGCCGTTAAGAAGACAGGTATAAATCGCTGGATATAAATGAGGTATAAATCGTTGGATATACTGAGGTATAAATCATTGGATTTGAAGACACGTATAAATCGTTGGATTTGAAGATACGTATAAATCGCTGGATTACCTCACGTATAAATCGCCGGATATACACACGTATAAATCGCCAGATCCAAACACGTATAAATCGCCGAATACAAACACGTATAAATCGCCGAATTCACCAACGTATAAATCGCCGAATTCAATACGTATAAATCGCCGAATTCAAACAGTGTGTATAAAAAGCCGTCTTTAAAAACTTCAAATCACTTAAAGACATAATTTTTGACGTTTTTACTTGATTTTACTTGTACTTCTTGCTATTCTAAGACTAGGAGAACCTTAAAAACACAAACTTTATGGATTTTAACACAAAAAATTTGAAATCAAGATTCTTGTACCTAAAACCCTTTTTGAACCAAAAACAACAAAAAATGAAGATTTTTAAGTTTTTCAAAAGTTTTTCTTGTACAACTACCTTATACTATGATAAACAAAGAAGAAAGTAGTAATCTTTATGGTATTAGAACACACAAAAGATAAAATCTCTTGTATGGTGTTAGAACAAGTAAAAAAACATACATAAAACCAAACTATATCACCTCATGGCTCTTGATACCAATTATAAAATATATGATGTATCTTATCTCACAATCAAATGACAAGAAATCTAGAGAGAGTGGAAGGATTGAACACTTAGAGAGAGAAAGGAAAGGGAACAAAATTAGATTAAAAATAAACAAGTGAACAACCAACCCTCTCCAAGGTGTGGAGATGGGTATAAATACTTAGGTATGGCCGACCATATGGACCCTTAGTGGGCTTAACATGGGCCTTGGACCTTTCTACTTTATCTAGGTTCCAAAAATTATACTACGAGCCCATCTTACAATATTATGAGGGATGATACATTTTTTGTATTCTAAAAAATTTAAACTGCTAAATGAAAGACAGAAAATACACCTGGCGTAATATCGGCGGGGATAATTTATACAATGATGTGATTAGGTTTTGACACTATGAAAGCATTTAAAGATGGGAGAATGTGCTATGAAATTGTTGTTTTTCTGCCCAAGTTTTTAGGAAAATTACAAATTTTGGAAATTATACAAAATTAATTTTTCAAAAATAATATAAAATTCAAATTTTCACAAGTCTGGAGACGTGACACCGTCAGGAAAAATCCTAACGCCGTCTCTAGACACTGTGAAAAATTCACATTCTTTTTCTTGGAAAATTTTTTTGCACGTAATTATATTAGTTATTTCATGCAAAAATACTGCATAAACCACGAAAATTGTTAGCACAAACATATGAATCTAACAAACATGACACAAGACACACAAGACATTCCTAAGATGTGAGAAAATAAAATATTGGGTTGCCTCCCAAAAATCGCTTGTTTTTGTTCAAGTCGCGAGCCTGACTCTACGCTTATTTGACGCGTAAAAGGTGGGACTCCCCTACACTTAGCATTAAGTGCGGGTGATATACACACCATTTCAATGGAAGTATTCCACGTGGAGTGAAGGTGGTGTATGAATGGTTAAGGGTTTTACTACCTTCATCCTAAAACTACCCGGACTGTATAGGTTGATGGGTGGGTCAGTTTCTCTTTTGTCTCCTAGAATTACATCTAAGGGTGAAAAATTAGGTAAAAGTTGAGGCTCCGGTTCATCAACACTAAGAATTTCCTTAGAACTAAGAAAGAGGTCATAACTACTAGTATTCAATCCTACATCATCTAGTTGTATTTGGTCAAAAGGTTCTACCGTGATCGGGATTCCTATAGTCTCTTATACTTCTTTCGGGTAAGTCACGGGCTGTGTGTATACATCAAATGATGGAGGGGCTTGAGATTTAAAGTTTGCATTTTCAAAACCTAGCTCTTGTTGTTCATGGTACTCATGTTTGGGCTAAATCCTCATCATTTGTTTCTTAGGTAGTGATTAAGTGATTCTTTCAATTCATCCACACTTTTAGTTAACACTTAGTCGCTTTTCCTAAGGGCCTAACCTAAAATATTTGAACTTAAACGAGGTTGGTTCATAAAAGTTTCGAATAGTAAAATTAATTACCCACCCCATGATGGATAGTTAAATTCTTTCAACTAACTGAATCGAACTGCCTCGTGAACACCCCTAGTTTGTTAAATTAAAAGCTTCATAATTTTTAACCAAACGGAGCTAAAAGATTAATTTTGAAAAAAAAGCTAGTATCTTATAAAAAGCTCATAAAAAGCTACCTGCCAAACAGGGCCATAATGTGCGTTTTTTTTAAAAGTTGTCGTGTTTAAAATTAAGCAATTTTAAGATGTATTAAAGGTACTGATGCGCGGTCGTCGTAGGACTTCAACAAGAACTTTTACAACTCCCTAGGCCGAGCACTTAACCGCTGTAGTGTAGTATAGGCAAGACTCGGGGGTTGTTATCGTTCTCTAGGGGAATAGCACTGTGAAGGCCAGATCGATTGTTCACTAAGGTCTAGGGGTTGAAGGAAGATTTTTTTTTTTGTGTTTTTATATTTTATGAAAGCAAGTAAATCTCGGGTTTGAAATTTGGTTTGTTTAAAACTAATTAACTACTAATTGTAAATCTAATCTAATGGCGTAGAGGACAATTATACAACGAAGCGTCTTCACCTGGGATGCACTACTCCTTGCTAGCTATCCAGTTCTACCTATTGTTTTGTCACACTTGAGATGATATGTGTAAGTATTTCCTAAGGTATTAGCGAATTACACGAAAACGCCGTCTATGTAATATTCTGCTAGGGAAACACACAAGTAAGGTACTATGAAAACTATTACAAGGCCCCTAAGAGTATATTACATGCATTAAAACACTTAAGAGGGATCAACCATATTAGAGGTAAGGTAGTAATGAATACTGATAGCCAAGATGGAATCCCTTTCTACACACTCGCGTTTCTCTAAACGTCTATGCCAATTTAATACCTTATGGCTAGTTTTCTAGAGCCTAACGCGCACATCCATCAACAAGAAGCAATAAAAAACGATCAATTATACTCATTGAATCTGTCACGCCTTAATTGGTGAATATGGAAGATTCATAATCATCAATAAGAAAAAAATAAAATATAGTCAATCAATGACAAGTTTCATGCAATCCTAAACCAAATAAATACTAGATGAATTAGCCAAGCATACTTAAACAAGAGAAATCATAATCAACAAAAGGAATTAAAGACATGAATTAAAATATAAGTGATAATCAAACCATTACAAGATGTTTATGGATTGATTTAGACCTTCTAAGTTGCTGGAAAAACACCTACCCAAACCCTAGAATCGGACTTAGGGTTGGGGGCTTAACAAAAATGAAGTTATGAGGTTATATTTATAGGCAAACCCTAATTTGTACATCCCGACGCAGTCAAGAAAATCCCGATGCCTTCGCGCCGTCATTTTTAACCAAGTTGTATATTTTCTCGCTGCGATCGCGTGGGCTATTAAATCGTCATAATCCGAGTTCGTATGAAGGAGTTATGATCAAAACAATATCTGGTAATTCGCACGCAAGTTGAATAGTCATCTTTATCTTGTGACGCCGAATCTTCTAGGGTTTCTTTAAGTCGGCTACGTTCTGACGCCGTCACTTTAAAAATTGTGACACCGTCGCTTGGAACTTGCGACGCCGTCTCTATGCTCTGTATGCATGATTTCTTCAAAGTATTTGGTGTAGAGTCGTAGTCTTGTCCGTTTCTTCTCCAAATGAGCCCAAGTCACGTGTATTTCCTCCAAATGTCATCCAAGTTCTAAAAACACAAAAAAATGACTAAGCACATAATTTGGGCATATTGCATGATTTAGGAGGTTAAATGACCCTAAAAAAGTGTATAAAATGACACCTCATCAAATACCCCTACACTTGGAATTTGCTTGTCCTCAAGCAAATGGGCTATTTTACCTAGATAATAGCGATATTTAGGGCATTTAACCAACTCTTTAAAAGCAGTTTATGACACAACCTCCTAGACCTCGTAATTAAAAGCACCAAAAGCATATACTAGCACCTCACATAAGTGTTTAGATTCTCTCTTTTTCTCAGGTGTATAATAAATTATAACAATATGGGAAACGGAAAATTAATACTCATTACCTTTAATAGCATATAAATTACCATAGGCTTGGTAAAGGATCAAACCTCCACCGCTAGGCGCAAGCACTAGTCATTACTATCAAAGAGGTATTTTAAAGGGTTGTGGGATGTAGGTGTAAGATAAAATTAATGGAAACAGAAACGGATGGGATATATTTGAGGGTGGCTTTTTTGGTAAATTTAGGGTGAAAGGGTTAGCTAACTATTTATAAGAATACACGCTGATTGGGTTGCTAAGCCAAAGACTCGGACAAAGATGTACAAACTCTACACATCAATCTCTTTTCTTTTTCTTTTCTGGTTTTTTAACATAATCCATCACTTGGGGCTTATAAATGCACCCCTACACTTGAGTTTTAGAACTCATAATTACCATCTAACTAATGACCCGAATTGAGGTGGATCAACATAACATGGAGATTATTTAACAAACATATGGGGGTATTGACTTAACTTTTTTTCCCCATTCTTCT
>BQNB010000517.1:126366-169161 GCA_026074375.1 Tanacetum coccineum | reverse complement strand
AACACTTGATCTTGCACTTTCTCTCTCTAGAAATATCACTTTCTCTCTCTAAGATTAAGTAGCCAACCCATCATCTCTTGCTGGTGTTATGATATCATGTAAACTTCACTTATTCCATGTAATTTCAACAAAATTGTCTCCTGTAATGCCTTAGCCGATCTTGGTGCTAGCATTAACCTTATGCCATATTCCTTATATGCAAAACTATCTCTCAAAACTTTTATACCTACCAAAAGGAGCGTAAGATTAGCCGATAAATCATTTTAATACCCTGTTGGATAGCTAAAAATATGCTCGTTGAAGTTGATAAATTCACTTTTCCCACCGATTTCGTTATTCTCAAAATGGAGGAAGACAGTAAAGTTCCCCTCATCTTGGGATGACCCTTTTTTCACACTGCTGATGCAGTTATTCGAGTTAAACAGAAGTAACTCAATCTTGGAGTTGGGCCTGAATGAATGATCTTTAATATCGACTCTGCAATGAAACACTCTTACTCAAACGATGATACTTGTTTTAGTATCGATGTTATCGATGAAATTTTAGAAGAAGATTTTGACGCTCTTCTAGACGAAGGAAGCAAAATCCTCCATTCCATCGAAGGAACCCTTTTAAAAGAAGAAATTTTTCTGAATTTAATGAATTCATAGCAATGGGTGAAGAAGAAAATTCTGAATTTGAATCCGATACTGAAGAACCACCATTCGAAAAAATCACTATCAACACATATTATAAAATCAAGACATCCCTTGAAGAACATCCTATAGATCTTGAACTCAAACCTCTTCTTGATAACTTGGAATATGTATTCTTAGAAAAACCATCCTTTCTCCCTGTAATCATATCATCTCAATTATCTGCTCAAAACAAAGGCAAACTTGTATCCGTCCTTAAAAAACACAAGGAAGCTTTTTCCTGGAAAACGACTGACATTCCTGGTATCTGCCCATCATTCTGCAAGCACAAGATACAACTTCTGGATGACAAGAAACCAGTTGTCCAAAAACAAAGAAGGTTGAATCCAAATATGCAAGAAGTTGTTAAGAAAGAAATCGTGAAACTCTTAGATACCGGTATTATTTATCTAATTGCCGATAGTCCTCGGGTTAGTCCTATTCACTGTGTACCAAAGAAAGGAGGTATTACAGTTGTTACAAACAAAAATGATGAACTTGTCCCTACAAGAACCATTACAGGTTGGCGAGTATGCATCGATTATCGTAAACTCAATGAAGCAACCGCAAAAGATTATTTTCCTTTGCCGTTTATGGATCAAATATTAGAAAGATTCATAGGAAATAAATATTTATGTTTCCTTGATGGTTTTTCTAGATATTTTCAAATTCCTATCGATCCTAATGATCAAGAAAAAACAACATTTACATGTCCTTTCGGAACATACGCTTATAGGCGAATGCCTTTCGGGCTGTCCAATGCCCCAGCTACATTCCAAAGGTGCATGCTGGCAATCTTTCACGACATGATCGAATAATCCGTCGAAGTATTCATGGACGATTTCTCCGTCTTTGGAAACTCTTTCGACAAGTGCCTAAACAATCTCGATAAAATGCTCCAACATTGTAAAGATGCTCATCTTGTCCTTAATTGGGAAAAATGTCACTTCATGGTCAAAGAAGGAATTGTACTTGGACATAAGGTGTCTAGCATAGGTCTTGAAGTAGACAAAGCAAAAATTGACGTAATTTCAAAACTTCCACCCCCACTAACATCAAAGGTGTTATAAGCTTTCTTGGACATGTCGGTTTTTACCGAAAATTCATAAAAGATTTCTCGAAAATTGCTCGACCACTAACTAAATTGCTTAAAAAAGATACTCCATTTGAATTCGATGACGAATGTCAAAAAGCATTCGATTTATTAAAAGAGAAATTCACATGTGCTCCTGTGATTGTAAGCCCAAACTGGAATCTTTAGTTTGAACTTATGTGTGATGCAAGTGATTTCACAGTTGGAGCTATCATAGGTTAAAAAGATGGTAAAAACTTTCACCCGATCTATTTCACAAGTAAAACTCTTAATCCAGCTCAACAAAAATACACCGTAACCAAAAAAGAACTTATGGTTGTAGTTTTTGCATTTGATAAATTCATATCCTATCTCATTTTATCAAAAACTATTGTTCACACTGATCATTTAGCTCTTAAGCATTTATTCAAAAAACAAGATGCAAAACCCCGTCTTATTTGATGGATTTTACTCTTACAAGAATTTGACATAGAAATCAAGGATAGAAAAGGAACAGAAAATGTTGCAGCTGACCACTTGTCCCGAATTGAAAATGACGAGTCAAGTGATGACAGTGATGTTGATGATAACTTTCCTGGAGAGACCCTTATGGAAATTAAGACAAAAGATAAACCATGGTTCGCAGACTTTGCAAACTATTTGGTGGCCGAAGTTATACCGAAAGGGATGACATATAAAAAAACAAATTCTTCTCTGACCTTAAACATTACTTCTGGGAGGAATCTTACCTTTTCAAAGTATGTTCTGATGAAATAATCAGACGCTATGTATCCGGATCAGAATCCTGAAAATTTTTAAATCAATGCCGCAACGGACCAACTGGTGGACATTATGGACCAAACGTAACCGCTAAGAAGGTCCTAGACTCAGGTTTTTACTGGCCAACAATCATAAAAGATGCTCATACTCTAGTTCAACTTTCCTAAGCATGCCAAAAGACGGGAAATATATCAAAAAGTGATGAGATGCCCTTAAACAACATTCAAGTATGTGAAATTTTTGATATATGGGGTATTGATTTTATGGGACCATTCCCAAAATCACATAAGTTTGAATACATTCTTGTCGCTATTGATTACGTATCTAAATGGGCCGAAGCTCAAGCTTTACCAACCAGTGATGCCCGAGTGGTTATCACCTTCCTTAAGAAACTATTTTGTCATTTCGGAATGCCCAAAGCTCTAATCAGCGACCGAGGTACTCACTTCTGCAACAAAATAATAGAAAAAACAATAAAAAGATATGGAGTTAACCACCGTTTCTCTACATCATATCACCCTTAAACTAGTGGTCAGGTTGAAAACACGAATAGAGCTCTTAAAAGAATTATTGAAAAAACTGTTAAAGACAATCCTGCTATTTGGTCAAGAAAACTTGATGACGTTCTGTGGCCTTTTTGTACTGCTTACAAAACACCTACCGGTACCACACCCTATAAACTTATATATGGAAAGAACTGCGACTTACTGGGCCTTGAAGAATTGCAACCCAGATCTCATTGCTGCAGGTGAAAAACGAATATTCCAGTTACACGAATTAGACGAATTTAGACATCAAGCCTATGAAAGCTCTCGATTATACAAGGCTAGAACCAAATTCTGGCACGATAGAAAACTACGAATGAGAAAAGAATTCAAACATGGAAACAAGGTTCTACTCTTTCACTCCAAGTATAAATTCAAACAACCGAAACTCAAATCCCATTGGCTAGGACCATACGTAGTAAAATATCAATATCCATCCGGATATGTTGAACTATATGGTAAAGATGGAAAAACGTTTCTTGCTAATGTCCATCGAATAAAACTATATCATGAAGAAGAAGATTATAATGACCCAAGGGAAGAAGTCACCCCCTTCTTTCCCAAAGAATGACTTACCAAGTTCGAGTCTGTAGGATCCCTAGATCATTCCATGTATTAAGCACAAGATCAATGGCACAAAAGATTAAACATTAAGAACTTTTTTTTGAAAGAAAACAAAGAGAGGCTACAAACCCTTAATATGAAAAATGAAATGGAGAAGCTAACCTAATTTTGACTAAACTAGGTCTATTTATACTAATAAGGATTTGCCTTTGAGGGCTTTCTTTTTGGGCTTTTTACATCTTGGCCCTTATACATATTAAACATTAATTAACATTGACTTTCGAGCTAGACTTTTGTCTTGTATCTTCGAGTGACCGAAGCTTCTTTGTTTGGGTCCATTTATGTGATCCTAACAGAGTCTAGCTAACGACTCTCATAAAAATTAAGCGCTTCTTGGGAGGCAACCCGTGCTTCACTTAAGTATGCGGGAGTCCCTCATCCATTCTTCCATTCTTATCCTTTATTTATTTTTCTAATTAAAAAAAACAGCAAAAATATTTTCCTTTTTGTGTGCTTTTGTATGTTTACCTTTTATGTAGGCAATATAGCTTAAAGATTTTGGAAAATTATGAAGTCTGCTCAAGGATAGCTCTCTCACAGCTATATATCTATATGCCCCGGGAAGTACCATTTTCTCTTAATTTTCCCTATTTTATCTCTATTATCAATTATCACATTAAGGTTAATGTTCAACTTAAGTGTGGAGGGGAGCCAAATAGGAAAAATTAATCATATCCCTCCATGTTTGCCATGTTTAAAAAAATCAATCAAAATTTTTATATATGCTTTCAAAAATTAAAAAATGCTCTTAGTAAGGCAAATCCAACCGGATTGACACTATAGTTAGCACAACCTAGTCCAGTAAATTGTAAGAATTATAAGCCTCTAGAATATTCGGGTACCCACTTTTGGTACCTAAGATAATTGATGCCTTTAGCTTGTTCGAGTTAAGTAGTGAGCAATCATATGTATCTATTCCATCGTTATGGATGCGTATATGTGGTTTTGTTGCCTTTTCTGGAGCAATGGTATTGGTTGATCATTATATTTGAGAGAGCCGGTAATTTAGAAGCTCTAGAACTTGTGCTTGATCATCATTTACTAGACCGAAACCTGATTAATCATATGATATGAATTCCGCAAGTCCCTGTTCTTGCAAGTGCTCCCTTTAGTGCTAAATTTCTAAAAGTCCTAAGTAAAGAAGTTAAAGTTAAAAGAAGAAGTTCTGTGCTAAGCCTTAGTTATGATTATCGTGGTAAAAAATTTTTTATAGTAGTTCAAATAAAGGCTTAAGTTCCGGCACATGAAGATTAGTATATCCTTTCGCGTCAGCATTAAAGTTCCGCCTTTCGGTCAAGTTTATGTGTCAAGTACAAGCCTATGGTAGTTGTCTAGATTATGTCTGTGCAAATTAAGTGTTTTCACAAAAATATATAAACCCTATCTTAGTGGCTGAGTGAATTTTTAAATCAAACACATTTCCTTATGAGGTGCTATGTTATATGTTAATGCCTAAAAAGTTATCTAAACCTGTAAACACTTATAAAATCCAAATTTTCTCCACGTCACGATAAATGATCTTGTTTTCTCGCTTTTATTGCTTGAGGGCAAGCAACACCTAAGTTTGGAGGGATTTGATAACGCCCAAATTATACATGTTTTCGGTAGCGTTATTTGCATATATTTAATCATTTCTCATTGACTTTCGATACTTAATATCATGAATTGCTTGCAGGTTCACTTGAAGACATACCGAAGATAAACACAACAAAGATCGAGTGTTTATATGCTAAAGGACACAACATACAAGAAAAGAAATAAAATTCAAGTTTGAAAGTGCAAATGTGCGCCGCACTTACCAATTATGCGCCGCACTTCTCCTCAAGTCAAACAAATAAAGACTTGGTCAAAATTCAGCATTAACTCCACAAGTACACCGCACTTACTATCTTGTGCGCTGCACTTCCCACCTGATTATGAAGAATTAATGAAGACTTAAATGCTACTGCATTAACTCCCTAAGTACGCCGCACTTACAACCTTGTGCGCCGCACTTTCTCAATAAACATTTATTACTCTCGCATTTAATCACCAAGTGCACCGCACTTACAACTCTGTGCGCCACACTTTTACCCCTGACTTAGCCTATAAATAGGGGACGAATTTCACATAATTCATTCATCCCTCATTCCACTACTTAATCCTTCAAACAATCCTCTCATCTATTCTTCACACCACTTTCCACCCATATAGTCAAGACACCATAAACACCACACCCTTTGGAAGATTGAAGTTCAAACTATTAAGAACGAAGTAGAATATCATAGTAGTGTATTGGAATAATGGAAATTCATGTTGAATCATCTTATGTTATGAACCTCATAGCCATGAGAGGCTAAATCTCTCATGACTACTCGGTGCATAAAAAGTAAAGACTGATAACGTTCAGACAATCAAGACGCCGTTAAATAACATTCTGGGTTATCTCCCGGGAAGCCCTTTTGTTTACAGTGAAGTCTTTAAGTTAGACTTTTCTTTAGCTTCCACACACTTGAAATAATCTTACTTCTCAATTCTGTTATTCTTGTTTGGATATGATGCTTGTATCTGAAATGTATTTACGAGCTATGGTGCTAAACTTACTGCCAGACTTGATTCTATCATACATAAACAAATCAAAACGTCATACCATGATATATAAAAAAAAATATGAGAACCTGTTTTAAGTTTAGGTACAACATGATATAAATAATATAAATGTACAGAGGATAAAATCAAAGATAAAGAGTAGAGGGATCATGGGTCGGGCTGCTGCTGGTCCTGCTGGGCTGTGGAGGTGCTGGTACCGTCAGTCTTGCGCCTGGTGCATCTTTAGTACTCTCCCGGTGTCTCAGAATAGCTCGTGTAAGCCACACCAGCTCTGTCCATCATCCGCGCGAGGCTAGTAACAGTCCATGTAGCGAACCTGGAAAAGTCTTGGGCCATGTGATCCAGCACCTCACTCTGACCCTGAAGCAGCTCACACATACCGTGTACCTCCTCCTCTAATCGGGCAATCCTCTCACCCTGAGTCCTAGGTAGTGGTGCCACAGCCTGAGGCATATCATCATCAACAGCAGGAGCATCCTCAGCGGCCTCGTGGGCACCAGCCGTAGCATCGGGCTGCCTCTCTGATCCCTAGGCTACCCAAGTCCATATGTCATCAATCTCCATACATATCTGCAACCTCACTAACTCAGTCATATCAATAACCAGGAGTGCAGGGGCAATAATAGTCAATTCCTGAGATAAGAGCCCAAAATGCTCAGCTAATCGAGCTACAAACTGTCCTCCGGAGATAAGAACCCTGCTCTTCCTCCCGAGATAAGATCCCTGCTCTTCCTCCCATCAGCAAACAACCTCAAGTATCTAGCCAATAAATAAGGGACGTTAACCGAGCCAACGTCCATCCCCCTTAAGTAAAACAAATCAGTCACGGTCACCTTCTCAGGTGCCTGACTCCTCCCAGCAATACTACAAGCAATCAACCTGTGGCACAACCTAAGAATCAGATCTGTAATCACAGTGGAAGACGAGGTTGTGCCAAGGAAATCTCCAGCAGATGAGATCCCAATCCAATAATCCCTCAGATCCCCCTTGTCGGGGATCTGTCTCACACTCTCGGCCTAGTATCTAGCTCAGGTGATGCTTAGCTCCTCCTAACTGAAACTATAGAGCTCCAGGCATGTCCAAATCAAGTATAGCCTCTCCAAACCTAAACGTACTTAAAAACTCCAAAATAAGCTCGTGTACCAATGGCCCCCTGATATCAAATAGCCACCTCCAGGCTCGGCTAGTGAACAAACTCACTCCCTCAAGCCTAAAAGTCTAAAGATAACTACATCACATTCACAAGATAAATATTAAAGAAATCAAGACTACGAGCAAAGACTGAAGATATTCATAGAATGCTAAGCTTAAGTTTTTGTAAGTTGGAGTGACCTCCCTTAGGGGGAGATTGTTAGGAATACGAAAAAGTCCTCGATCCTCTTCCAATAAATGTTTTAAGTAGACTCGTAGTAATAATATTTGGGAAACTAGCTAAGCTAACCAGGTCAACATAAGAATACCCCTTATGTTGACCGGCCAATGTAAGTATAAATACCCTCTCCATGCCTTGGAGAGGGTGGTTGGTTCATTTTCATAATACACATTTCTTTCTCTCTCTAAGTGTTCCAACTCACTCTTTCTCTCTCTAGAATTTCCTTATCATTTAGTCATCTTTGATTGTATGTTTGATATCCTACATTTTACTCCCTCATTCGTCAAACTAAGTCAAAGGTTACTTTGCGTAAATGCATCATTTCCTGTTATGGGATATGATTTACTTGAGATGCAAAGAACTTAGCTTGTTTGCATCAAGATAATTAGTGATCACATCCATTGTGATATCATGGGATTAAGTCCAAGTGGACTAATTAGTTAGTGTGATTGAAGTTTAATCATACTTTGCGTTTTTTTTACCTCCTTACCTATAAATGATTTACAAACTCACACATGTATTCCTCACATGTCCTCCACAAATACAAGATGTTTTTACAAACTCTCACATTCCTCCATACACCACAATCTTACAACACATCTCCTTAATCATTTGTTAAAACCTTCTTACCCAACAAATGATTATATCCTCTATACACTCTAAGGTATATATGCCCACTCTTTTCTCTCTTATTGGCAATATGATTTTAAACCCAAATTAATCCTTTGATTTCACTCTAATCATCATCATCTTCATAGATCTTCTTCTTAAGCCTTCACAAGATTAAACCTTCCTAACTTAAACATTCTCCACCTTATCCTCACATGGGACAACTCACATTCTCTTACACCATTATACCTTGTGTACTTCTTGTCCCCCAACATTCCAACATAGGCTCCTACACATCACATCAAAACATTCTCCACCACAAATCTCCTATTCGTCATCTTCCTTACAAACCAATTTAAATTTCATACACACACACACACACTCTTTCATCCTAACTCTTGATCATGCTATTTCATCAATCCAACTTACCTCACTCTCTTCTCCTCTCTTGGATTGAAATTCAAATAACAAAACAAACACACTTCTTTATCCACCCTTGATCATGCCACTTCACCTATCCAACTTACCTCTTCACAATCTCATCTCGACACTTCATTTTGAATATGATTAAGAGGCTCCCTTCCATCACATCAACATCACCTCATGCCAACTCACACATAACTCATCCTTATCTCTTCCTCTAATTCACACATGTGCCTAAAACATTTGAAATTCAAATTTTAAATCTTCCCTATAACATCCACCCTTTCTCT
Organism: Tanacetum coccineum; assembly: GCA_026074375.1. Classification (NCBI taxonomy): domain Eukaryota; kingdom Viridiplantae; phylum Streptophyta; class Magnoliopsida; order Asterales; family Asteraceae; genus Tanacetum; species Tanacetum coccineum. Next base: position 160,183 of record BQNB010000517.1, on the reverse strand, counting down.
CTAAGTTAAAAATATTCTTGGAATATTCCCTTTTACCCTAACTAGCCTTCTAAACCTTAGTTGGATCCTAACTAAGTTAGTTACATTGGAGGAATACCCAAAATGCCCTTGTCTTATAGTTCTTTTCTCTCTTTTCGATATCAGACAAACAAAAGACTTTTAAATACTTCACAAACGCTTTTATCAAATGGCTATTTGAGTTGGTTACCTTAAGTATAAGAATGATTGAAAGGTCATAGCGTGAAGTACAATCGGAGGGTTTAACAAATGACGCCAAAGTCCCAAAGTAAACAATGTAGGGAATCTAGGGTGCTAGCCATGCGCTAACGCGTAGGCAGCGCGCCAAACACAAATTGTTTTCCCACCTTTGGGACTCTTGGCCTATAAATACCCACACTTGGCCTTTGTGTTGAAATCGTGGAGGGGGGTGAATACGTTTCCATTTAAAATCTTAAAATGTTTTGTATCAAATTACCGATCAAGCGTGACACAATATGATGAGTGTTCATATGAGTTATATACACATAGTAATACACCGATTTACAACAATACAAACGCAACTCACAAATTCACATTTATTCAGACATAAACATAACTAAAACTATATAATCCACAATCACACAATTGTAAGTATAAATATAAAGCGATAAATGCGATCATAAAAGTAAAAAGATAAGTAAAAGGAAATGCAAACTGGACACGATGATTTATAGTGGTTCGGTCATGAAGCACCTCTTCGCCCTACTCCACTCCTCGAGTACCCAACTCGAGAGTTACTTCACTAGTCAACAAGCTCCCTTTAGGCGGAGAAAACCGTACACAACTTAGCTTACACCAATTTTCGACACTAAGCTAAATGTCGAGTTCTAATCCTAGCTAGAACCAATCTATCACAACACAACACACCACTTCACGACAATTCACAACTAGGCTTCACCACACGACTTCTTCTTCACTACACGACTATTCTTCACTTCACAACTTTCTACCCTTTACTTCTTCACAACCTCACACTACTTAGATCACACCACTCTAACACTACATACAAAGATCACCACGATCTAACTATACTCACAAGATTGGAATACATAGACTCGATCTATACATTGTGAATGTAAAACATGTCACGAATGCACTAACTACATAACTTCGTATCTTGACGATAACGGGAGTTCTTCTCTTGCACTTGAATGAATGGATGATTGGATCACATTTTAAACATACTTATAATAAGTTAAGTGATCAAAGGAAAGGGTTTGAAATGAGGTTTTAGATTTGAGAAAACTATGTGCAAAGAGGTGAGAAAATCTGTGAAAACAGTCCACTATTTATAGGAAAAATATACATTTTTTATTTGGCCGATCCCCTTAATTATACAAAGCCGATCCCCTTAATTAATTAAGGGGGCGCCTATTTTTCAGACGCTCCGATTTTGTCCTTTTGTGGGGAAGGTTTTTTCTGGAACTTTCTAGCCGTTTTTGGGTAGAAAATTTGAATTCAAAATATTTATTTTGAATAAAACATTTCTTATAAATACAAAAATGTTTTGTAATTTTTAAAAAATGTTTTGTCCCATTTTATAAAAAAATGTAAGTTAGGAAAAATAGAAAATATTTCTTGTGATCATTCAAAAATTCAAAGTTTATTTGTTCATACCTTTAGTGATTGACACGGGCAAAATAGTATAATATAATATATAATATAAAAAACTAAAATGCCTATTATCAAATAATATAAGAGTAGTATTCCGTAAAGAAATGAAAATCACTTTAGGAAAAGTGATGACCAATCTTCCCGAGGTCGTATCCCGACGAAGCGTGAATTGAGAATCGGTTAAGTTTGTGATCGCGTGATTTGAATAGTTTCAAGGGTTTTGATTTTGGATTATATTTCTACTTATGAAACGCAAAAGCAAATAAAGGCAAGCAACAAATTAATCAATTACGAATTAAGCATGAAAACGTTAACGGGAATTAAAAATGCGACATATAAATCTGAATTATCAAATTTTAACCCTAAAAATGCAAATTTAATTTCTAACAGTCCAAAATGATAAAAAAATAATTTAAAAAAACGAATTATATTTTTTTGACTTTTATTTTATTTATTATGATTTAAAAACAGTTTTAATCTAAAAATAATACTAAAAATGCTAAACTATTTTATAAAAATTCTAAAAAATTACTGAAAGTACTTAACACTAATACTAATGTAAGAAAAATAAAACTGCTAAAGTAGGGCTTATAAATAAGCCCAGAAAAATCAAATAAGCAAAAAGGGCTAAAACTGCTATTAAGCCTTATAAACCAATTGGCCCAAGGATCTAACAGAAAAGACCCAAGGGCGCAATGGTAGAGTGTGTGTGTTGTGAAGGTGAGGTCGCAGGTTCGAGTCCTGGACCTTACCTTTTTGCTAAAACTTTTTATTTTTGATTTTCTTTTTGGAAAAAGCTAAACTATAAGCAGAAATAAGAAACTTTAAAAAAAACTTTTGACAGAACTTAAAAATAAGCCAGAAACAAGCTAACATAAGATGACAGTTTGCTTAATAAGTATTTGGACAAAATTGGCTAAACTACTTGGAGATTTCTAACTAAATAAGCAAATGGACAACTCAATAAGCTGAAACAGACTAACACCTTGACCTAATAAGCACTAGGGACAGGAATTTAACAAACAAAATAAGCTGAAAATCCTTAAAAATCATTGAGACCAAGCAGACATCAAAAACAGATTTAAAGACTTTTTCCATTTTTTAAGCTCAAATTTAAGGACCATTAAGCACTCATAAAAAGCTATGAACTAAAAACAGATTAAGACTATGACTCAAATAACAAAGATAAGCAAAATTTAAGCAGATAAGCTAATGAAATAGGCTAGAAAAGGAAAAATGAAAATGGCAGCTTAACTAAATTCCTAGTTTTTTGGTTTTTTCAAGTTTTAATAAAAATACTAAAGACTAACTGCAGGCCTAATTATAAGCTAGAAGTTGATGTTTTGAAAACTTAAAAAGCTAAAACAGATTAAGTTTGGACTACAAAGAACTTATTCTCTCATTTTTAGATCCTTAAACATACTTAATCCAACCTAAAATTTGCTAGGAAAACTAGGCTTTAAACTTTTGAATTTGATACTTAGAAACTGACAGATTGTGACTTAAACACAAATGACAATTGCACACTTAAACTAACTAAGTTCTACTGCATTATGGACCAAAACAAGCATGAAAACAACACAGAATTGCTACTAATCAAGATCAAATCAAATAAGCTTTGTTATCAACCTAGAAAACCACAGATTCAAACCATGGTTACTTTGAACCTTAAACTTGAGTTTTAAACTTTAGGAACTTGAATAAACTGATTTTTAAGCTTAATTTAGGCTTATCAAGATTGATTAAAAGGTAAAGAGCAAACTAGTAATACTAACTCAAGTTAGTACGCTAGTTGCAAAACACCCTTAAAGAAATGTTTTGCAATTATTTTTTTTTTTTTTTTTTTTTTTTAACTATAAAAGATTAAACTAAGCTAAAACAGATTTAGTATTAAGTAAATAAAGAACTAATAAGCATAAACTGATAAGCACTAATAAGCAGAATACTAAGCTAAACATAAAAATAAAAAAAAAAAAAAAAAAAAAAAACAAAAAAGAATTAAGCTAAAATATGGCATTTAAGGCCGTTTTAATGAAAAACTAAGACAAATGAGATCTAATCAAAAAGCAAACAACAATAAGCAATGATAAGCTATATTAAGCAGGATTAAGCAATAATAAGCAGTAAATAAGCACTACAATAAGCTAAAACAGAAAATTAAGCTATAAAATGAGAAAAGGAGAAGTACCTTTATCCCAGCTAAACAGGACTTTAATGCTCATAAGAGCTTATCAACTAGCTCCAGCTTATCAGAGATAAGCTGGTATTGTCCATAAGCCCGTCCATAATTGGCTTATCATCCAAAACAAGTTGAGGTACTTTAGGGTGGAATTTGAGGTAAAATTCAAATTCAGTTAAGCTTTTGAAGGCTTAACTGAATGATAGATAGCTTATTAGTTAAGAGAGCTTATTAGAGCTTATTAAGTTGTCCCCAAACACATGTTTAACAAGTTTTCTTAAAGTAAAACAGAATTTAAAGGCACAATGTAAATGAAACTGATACTTTTATTAAAATTCAAACATTTACAAGCTTTTAAAAGGAGAAATACATTAAAACAAGGCAATAATATAAAAGATTACAATAATAAGCTACTAAACTAAATAATAAGCTAAAAACTAGACATCTCTTCTTTGTGTGAGGAGGTCTCCTTTTATAGTGAGGAGGGGAAGGATCTAGAACTCTAGGAGCGTCTCAAGCCTTCAATCTCGTCCCTTTAATCTAAACCGCCATGAATCAATCAATCTTAGCCCTTGGATTAATCCATGTATCACAGCCAATTACGTCCTTTAGGATTGCCAGCATGGCATTGAAGGTGTCAGAGGTGTCAGGTAGATCTTCTAGAAGCACTTGAGCGTATGCTGAATTGGTATAGTTGTTTACCCTGGTTTGATATACGCAGGGTAATTTGGGAGGTAAAGGGGAACAGTGAATTTTGACCCGTTTATTTATCTTCTGACTTTGACCAAGGATGGATTTGGGCCGTTTGGACTGAAAACGGACTTGGACTTGTATTAGGATTTTAGGCTTTTAAATTTTAAGCTTAGTTTAGTATAGATACAATGTTAATGGGCTGACCTGACCCAATAAAATGGGTACGGGTTGGCCCATTCAGGACGTATACGCCTTCGGCTTTGATTTTTCGCGCTCTTTCCATTTTCGTGCTCGGTTTTGTCCGTTTTGCAATATTTTTGTCCTTTTGTGCAATATCCATTACCTGCAAGACACAAATCACAAAATACACATATATAATGCATTTTTTATATGTTTTTGGTCATTATTGGTCTTTTAGCTCATTTTATTAGATAAAAGGTATGTGTATTTAAGCACATACCAAAATTCCCCATACTAAGCTATTGCCGTGTCCTCACGCAATGTCATAAATACATACTTAGAAAACCAACAATTTCAATCCCCCTAAACTAATCACCTTGAAAAGTAGCTAAGTGCTCATCTAAAGGGATTAAGAAATCACTAGTTTTGAAAAGCTCCCCGTTTTACCGTTTTTATGCATTTATTATCATTCATACATATCATAACTTCACGGAACAAGAAACACTAAAAGGACAAATTCATCGTCCTTGATTTTTCACCCGCCCCAAACCAAGCTTAAAACGAAATCATTGCTAAATACAAGTTAAGATGCTAACACTACTCATAAATGCTAATTGTTATTGGTGACAAATTACTTAATGTCTTATTCTTATAAAGTAAACCCGGTTTAGACCACAATTAGTTTAAAATCATTTCCTAAAGAGACGATATGGTGAGAATAAGGTCCACATTAAGGTTCTAATTTCGCACGATTTAGGGGTTATCCTATTTAGATAACCCCGGAGTCGAAATTTGGCTTTATTATTATTATTATTATTATTGCAACATTATTAAACCTCGGTCCTTTAAACAACTGCCACATCGGTATTCGAGCCGACCATGGTCTAGGAGTCTTATTTCGACCTCGGTGATCCTCGACCTTTTTGAAGGCTGCAACATCGGTTGTGAGCCGGCAAGATGCAGCAAACTTTTATCAGTCTCGAATTATTATTCTTACTATGGGCCTTCTTTTGAAGACTGCCACATCGGTTGTGAGCCGGCAAGAGGCAGTAAACTTTTATTCAGCCCACAGTTTTTTTTTTTATTATTATTACCTCCACCCTTTAAACGACTACCACATCGGTTGTGAGCCGGCAAGAGGTAGTGGTCTTATTTCGGCTTCGATTTATTACATAACTATTATTATTATAGTCAAATTTCAAGTCCTGTGGTCTTTTAACTACCTAGACAACGGTAGCGAGCCGTCAAGAATCGGTAGCCTATTTCCCCACAACACTGACAAAACCTCGATGTTATCTTACTTTTCACCAAAGGAAGTCTCTAGGAAGTGACTTAAACAAAATCGTAAAAACCTAAAGTAACTTTATTTATTCAACAATTATATAACGTTTATTAAGCTGATGGGAGCAAAAAGCCACAATTAACTTTTATGAGCCTTAAAGAGATCCAACTACACTATGTTTAGCATCTAACTTATATAAAACTCTATCATTCTCGTTCTTCATAAAATTAAATCTTTATAAAAAGATCCGCGATGCTTAGTCAAATAAAAAAATCAAGCTAGCATATTAAAGTCTATCATGAAACTTGCCAAACTCTTGGCTTTTTCCAAGCAAGAATTCGCATTTTAAAGCTTCTGTATAAAATAACGAGCAAAAGCTTAAATTTATATAAGTTAAGGGGCAAGCTAGAGCGCAACATGCTCGATCAAGTCAAAATTTATTCGTTAAAAAGACAAAACTACGTGTCAAAACACTTATTCTATTTTTGAAAAAAAATTGGCATATTTTTGCTATTTTTGGTGGTAAAACGGGGTTACGTGAAAACAAGGCAAATGCAAGTAAGATCAAATCGAAAGATCCCCCCCCCCCCCATACTAGAACTACACATTGTCCTCAATGTGAGATTGCCACCCCCATACTAAAGTCAAAGCATAATCCTAATATAAAGGGTCTCTACGTAAATCTAAAGCCGTTTATTTAATTTACGAATAGATAAATGTTAATCGATAAGATCTAGGATATCGGATTCCCATAAATAAGCATGTGAAGGATTGAAGATCGAGTGAACGATGGACAAAACCACAAGCACGAGAGTCTTCAAAATCCGGGCAATCCTGGACATAAAACACAAAACACGAAACACGAGAAAGGAAGAGGCGAGCCTCCTCACATCACACTTATTAGAACAATTATACTAATATACTACTACTAGGGATAAGCATGGGTTACCACCCGCGAAGCGCTTGTTTTTGTTAACCAAGTCACGAGCCTGACTCGACCCTGAATTTAGTGGGTCCATGGGGAAAGTTTGGAGATTCGGGACATCCGATTGGTGGTTATGTCCCCCCCAAAATAGTGTTATGAGTCTATGACCGTTCACCTTTGAAAATTGTTTGTCGGTTTCAGATAACTCGACGTTCCATATAGACAAACTTGAGCAACGGTGAATGGTCCGTGTCCAACGGGTTTTAAGCTTGCCCGAGAAATCTTTAATCGAGAATTGAAGAGAAGAACTCGATCACCAACGTTGAAAACGCAGTTCTTAATCTTGGAGTCATGAATCTTCTTCGTTTTCTCTTTGTAGATCAAAGAATTCCGTAGCTTGATCCCCGAGTTCATTTAATTCATTCATTTGAACTTGTTCGGTGATCACACCGCGTCTTAAGGTCAAAAATTGTAATGTTCAAGGCCAATAGGCCTGTGTTCAAAGTCAATAGGAAGATGAACAAGCCCTTCCGTACACAGCTTATAAGGAATGCACCCATGGGTGGTTTTGAAAGCGGGGGGTTATAAATTTAAAACGAAGGCCCATAATGCATCATCTAACTTATCGAACCAAGAAGCACGATTTGTTCACTCCGGTCTTTCTAAGATACGTTTTCCAACTATGATTGAAACTCCACTTGTCCACTCGTCGTGGATGAAACGCGGGGAGAAAGACGGTGGGTAACTCCATACTTAAGCATGACTTTCGTGAATTGGTCATTGCAAAAATAGGTACCGCGATCACTAATTATAGCACGAGGAGTTCCAAATCGGGCAAAAAGAGATTTCAGAATTTAACAACAACTCGGGCACATTCGTGTGAGCGACTTAGGCTTCAACCATTTAAGACAAGTAGATCGACGGCCACGAGAAATGTACTTGTTCCCTCGAGAAGACGGAAATGGTCCTATAAAATCGATGCCTCATACGTCAAAGATCGCGCATACTTGAATTGCATTTTGAGGCATTTCATCCTTTTGCGAGATTTTTCCTTGACGTTGACATGAGTCACAAGACTTAACCATGTCGTGGGCATCGCGGTAAATTGTCGGCCAATAGAAACCGGAATCAAAGACTTTTTTAGCGGTGTAGTTGGCACCATGATGTCCCCTAGTGGGTCCATTATGGCAAGCCGTAAAGATATCAACGGCTTCTTGGCCGTAAACACATCATCTAATCACTTGATCCGCACCAATCCTAAATAAGTAGGGGTCATCCCAAAAATAATGCCTAACATCCTTAAAGAATTTTTTCTTTTGTTGGGACGACATCCCTTTCACAACAAAATTTCCCGCATGGTAATTTGCAATGTCAGCAAACCATGGGGTACTAGAATCACCATAAAAAGATATCATTCCAAGGGTCTCGAGAGGAAATGTTTCATTTATTTCCTTTTTCTCGAGATCACCTTGATGATGGTTCTCTAATCTAGACAAATGGTCGGCCACGAGATTCTCAGCTCCTTTTTTATCACAAATAATGACATCAAATTCTTGGAGTAGGAGAATCCACCGGAGCAATCTTGGCTTAGCATCTTGCTTAGCAAGAAGATACTTAAGAGCCGAGTGGTCCGTATACACTATGGTCTTTGATAAGACTAAGTAAGGCCGAAATTTCTCGAAAGCATACACCACGGCTAATAATTCTTTTTCCGTTGTAGTGTAACATGCTTGAGCATCCGTCATGGTCTTACTGGCATAGTGTATAGGCTAAAAATGTTTGGTCTTACGTTGCCCCAAGACTGCACCTACCGCGTAATCACTAGCGTCGCACATAATTTCAAATGGTAGGTCCCAATCAGGGGCAACTAAAATCGGGGCCTCGGTTAACTTCTTTTTAAGTATATTAAATGCTTCAATACATTCGTTCGAGAAAATAAACGGGGTTTCCTTTTCAAGAATATGGGTCATCGGTCGGGCGATTTTAGAAAAATCTTGAATAAATCGACGATAGAACCCGGCGTGACCTAAAAAACTTCGAACGCCTTTGACGGAAGTCGGATGAGGGAGTTTAGCTATAACATCAACTTTAGCTTTGTCGACCTCAATCCCGGACTTTGAAATCTTATGTCCTAGAACAATGCCTTCTTTACCATGAAATGGCATTTCTCCCAATTTAGAACTAAATTGGGGTTTCTATCTTTGGTGCGGTTGGAAATTTGCACATTGCAAATGGGAATGTATATTAGTAGACAAAACTCATGTGATTTTACTACCATCACAATTATTGGTGAGTCCAAAGAACAAAGAACTATCGAAGAAATTGTCCGAAATTATTATAATCGTGAAGATGGCGAAACTACACCGAGATTTGAAGCATAGTTAGCAAAAGAAAAAAAAGAAAAAAAAAGAGAAAAATTGCAACAAAAAAAAGAAAGAAAGTTTGAAGATAATCGTTTTGCAAGAGCATTACCAAAGGAATTACATGAAGGATCGATTATTCGTTGATACGCAACAAAAATCAATGATGTATAGTATTGTACAAAGTGGAAAATATCGCCACTTGCCTTGTAGAGTATGTAAAGTTTTGGGATGATTGGGAAGTTGACCGTTACGTGAACGCCAACTTAGGTTGTTGTTTTTGATCGATGATCAAGACGTTGTATGTAGTCGTGTCTTAATCATGGTAACGGTCGGGAAAAGTGTCTAACAACTTGTACTTTAGTCTTAATCTATTTGTTTCTTGATTTTTATTTAACAACAATTTCCTTTCCTCTCACCTGATGATTAGCCGCTGGATTTAGGCGAATGTGGATTTGTTCGAGCGTGCATGTCTATTTCGTCGTTACGGCCATGTATGCATGTCTCAGCTGCCTCGTTGGTTTATGAATTTTGGTGAAAGTTAGAAAGTTCCTACCCTATATCATTCTTCATCCTAACCGTTGGTTAAATTCTAATGGAGATGTGACCGAACACACATGTCTATTCCTTCTTTACGACCATGTATGCGTGCTTTAGCTGCCCTGTTGGAGTGGTACTTCTGGTGAAAGATTGTAGAATGATTAAACCGTAAGCCTTTCCATACAAAAACCCATACCTTTATAAACTTGTTACTCCTTGACTTTAGTGGTGGAGATGTGTATCCTTGCCAAGCTTATGATAGAATACTCATCATGACCGAGCAATTAAGCGAATTAGTTAAATGTTACCATATAGCTTAGTTAAGTGATTTGAGTGTTTTCATCTTCCTATTTCGTGAGGTGTTTGGTTGTGTACTTGTAATAGATCTAATAAATACTTTAACGGAAAATATCCTTAGGGATATATTTTTATAAACTTCAAAGGCTACTTGAGGAAAAGTAGGATTCCAGTGGGTGATATTTGATGAAATCAAATAACGTCTATTTTATAGCATCATTTATCCCATGTTATTAACCCATTTTGTATAATTATTGCAAAGAATTGTTACTTAATCCTTTATATTTGAGAATTACAGTAATTATGGAGTACTTGGTGAAAGTTAGCAAAATGCCCGCATTTTGGAGCTTAAATGAATATATTTTGAAGATTACTATTCCGAAGACCAATACGTCGTATCCATCAAGGAAGATACGGCGTATCCGTGCCTGCACTTACCAAAGACCACAAAGGAATGAAGATAAATACGCCGTATCCAGAAGAAGTTAATACGACGTATTGAAGATATAGTATGTGAATATTCTGGAAGATATCAAACGTGGTCCCTACTCCAAGAAACTCCAATACGCCGTATCCAATTCCTTGGATACGCCGTATCGAACTGACTTTCACTCCCTATAAATACAAAACTTAAAAACGAGTTTTAGGTGTGCTAAATTATATTCTCGATACCTAAACCACAAAAGTCAATTTTTAGAGGAGAAAAAGAGCAGAAGAGGTCTTGCAACGCGTTCCAATCCATAGAAGACATCATGTAATTCCATATACTTTAGTAATCGTTCAGTTTTTGGTATCATTCGTTAACTCGGTTAGTTTACCTTGGCTAAATAATTTCTCTTGTATTTATTATGATGCTTGAAGGCTAATACCTTCGGGTATTAGCCATTATTATGAAGATCTGAATGTTTGGTATTGTTTATTGCGATTTCATGATTTATCATTGAATGCTTGTTAATGTTTATCAATTTATACTTGTTTACGTGCTTTTGTATGCGACCTATCATTCAACTAGATCTAGTGATACGGACCAAGTAATCTAGAGTCTGTGATAGCTCTCCATATAGTGATTTATACATCTAGAATCATAGTATCACAAATATTTTCCTGCTAAATCTGTGTCTAAGATACGCTTCGGGCTTACCTAGTTAATTGGATATTGCCTTTGGTTTATTGAACGTGTTAACTAGAAGGTGAACCTAGATAATTCAACAAATAACGTACTAATTCCATTGGATAGTTGGACAAGTGGACTACTAGAGTATAAATCGCCATTAAGCGGTAAGTGAGTAAAGTCTCTATGAGCTAGGGTTTAACAAGATCACTAAATCCCTAAGATAGATTATAATCAGCAAATAAGGATGCTTTATGTGGATGCTTTAATTATGATAGAATTAATGTGTCTAGGTCTTAGGAATAAGTCCCGCCTAAGTCTTAAGAATGATATGCCACTTCGAGAGAAGAAATCATTGCACTTAATAAACAAACCAACTTTCTAATCCTATTAATAATGGTTAATACTATTTTCTATCATAAGGCTTGACCGCTCTTTTACCTTCTGTTAATTAGCTTACGTGGGTTAAAGAGTCTTGAATTGATTGTAGTCACCGACTAAACCCGTGCCAGTTTCTCAGGCTGAAACCCCCTTTTTTACCTGTTAGAATTAGGATTAGAACTAACATAGGATTAGCATAGGTTTGACATAGATTAGAATTAACTTAAATTAGATAAACCAAAATATAAATAAATTGACAGATTTAACCTCACTTTAAGTGTTCGACACCCTACTTACCACGAATCTACTACCGACCGGGTACACTGCCCGTTAAAATATTATTTTTGGTTAAGTCGGCAAAATATAAATTTAAAACTTAAACTATCATAAATAAACACCACACAACGATACATCACATATTTGTTTTATAAAATCTTTTAGATAATTTTTGCTTAATTCTCGTAGTTTAATTGATTAGTAATTCTAGTATTAATATTAGTATAATTCTTAGTATTGAAAAATTAGTTTTTTAAAAGTACTTTAATTTCTAAAATCAAAAATCTAAAAAGATAATCAAGCATTTTACTTCAAAACATAAACGTGTTTTTCAATTCAAATCTCAAAGTGGATTACGATTCTGGAAGAATAATATTTACTTTTCCTAAAGTGATTATTATTTCTAACGGGAATTACTATATTATATTACTAGACACGTTTCGTATGTATCAAAAACCCTGAGTTTAACAATTCTCTCATCCTATCTTTACTGTTTTAATAGAGTCGAAACCCTAAACTCTTATTGTGTGTGTGTATAAAATATATAATATATCTAAAATATTATATAATATTATATATATAAATATCCATCCCATGGATATTACGCTTTGAGTGTAGTTGTCTTTGTCTTTGATTACAGGTTATATTTGATGAGAAGAAGCTTGGAAGTTCTTAGGAAGTTTCATTGGATGATTCTTGGAGGACGATTTAACCAGTTATCGCATGTTTCTTCTCCATTATTGAGCAAACCAGGGGAGTACTAGTTTCTTTTACTTGTTTTCTTTTCCCTTTATTCGTTTTTACGGGTACTTCTATAGAACATTAGGGACAATGTTCAACTTAAGTGTAGGGGGAAAATAAGCCTTAGAAACTATTCTTTCATTTGCCATTTGCTTTGTCCTTAAAATGATGGGTAATATATCAAAACATAGCATAAAAAGGTAATTTTAACCAAAATTTAAATTTTTTTATGACACATACCGACGAAAACCGAGTATTAATAGCGTCTCATGGATAGGAATGTATATGACTAGCACAAAAACCCTCAGAATTCCACCCAAAAAATGTAAGGTTCGCCTTTAGATCATTAGGAATTCGGGTATCCATTATTGATACCCAAGATAGTTTATACCTTTAGCTTTCTCGAGTTAAGGAGTGAGTAGTCATATGTGTCTATTCCGTCGTTACGGATGTGCACGTGTGGTCTTTATCGCCTTTTCTGGAGCATTGAGATCGATATTAAATTATATGAGTGTACCGATAGTATATTATATTCTAGAACTTGTTATTGTGATTGATTCAATCCAAATAGTCAATATATAATAATATATATATCCTAAATATCTCAAATTAATTATAGTATAGAGAGTATACCATTTGATAAGAAAATTACTCGAGGACAAACAATATTTTATCTCCCGGATGTCGTATCCCGACAAGAGGTGAATTTGAAATTCACAAAAGTGTTTTGTTTGATGCTTGAATATCAAATATTTTGAATTTTGATTCTATTTCTAATAATGAAATGCAAAAACAAATAAAGGCAAGTAAACAAATAAGGTAATTAAGGATTTAAATTAAAAACGTTAACGAGAATCTAAAAATGCGAATAATATACCTAATTTATTAAAATTTAACCCTAAAACAATTTTTTTATTTTTTATAAATCCTAAATGACTGAAAATAATTTTAGAAAAAAGAATTATATTTTTTTGATTTTTGTTTTATTTATTATGAATTAAAAACAGTTTTAATCTAAAAATAATACTAAAAATACTAAACTATTTTATAATTCCAAAAAATTACTGAAAGTACTTAACACTACTACTAAAGTTTAAAAATTAAAACTGCTAAAAATGGGCTTATAAATAAGCCAGGAAAAATCATATAAGCTTAATAAGGCTAAAACTAAGTTTACTATAACAAATAAATGTTGCAAGGTTAAACTTGAAAAAGTCCCAAGGGCATATGGTGATGAGTGTGTGTGTTAAAACGTTGGTGTTATGAAGGAGAGGTCACAGGTTCGAAACCTATGGCCTTTCTTTTTGACAAAACATTTTTTTTTGAACAAGCTAAAGTATAAGCTAAAATACTAAACTTTTGAAAAGGACTTTTTGACAAAACTGAAAAAATAAGCTAGAATTAAGCAGATTAAAAGTGACAGTTTAAAAGAAATCTAACTTATGAATTATGAGCAAAACTGTTTTGGCTTTTTGGATTTAATAAGCTAAAGGAAAGGCAAATAAGCTAAAACAGCCTTGAGGCTAAACCTAATAAGCACACAAGAAAGGAATTAAGCAAAGACAATAAGCTGGAAAGCACTTAAAGGCAATAAGACAAATAGACACTAAAACAGGCTAAGAAGGCTTTTTCACTACTTTTTTAAGCTAACCTAGGAACTAATTAGCATTTAGAATAAGCTAAAAAGCAAAACAAGCTTATGACAGCTTAATCCCTAGACCTAAAAAGCATTAGGGACTAGAAATTAGCAAACACATTAAGCTAAAAGGCAGTTAAGACAACAGACTTAAAAATACTATTAAAGGACTTTATACTAACTTTAAGCTAACATATTAGGACTAATAAGCACTTAACATAAGCTATAAACCAAAACAGATTAAGACCTAAACTAGAAGAACACAAATAAGCTAATACTCTTGTGGTTATGACTAACAATAAGCAAAAAAAGAAGGCTTAAAAGTGACAGACTTAAACTAATGTTTTTGGCTTTTATAAGGTTTTCAAAAAAACTTAAAAGGCTAAAATCATACCTAAAAATAAGCTAGAAGAAGCAAATGAGAAAACTCAAAAAGTGAAAAAAGATCAAAATTGATGTCTAAAGAGCTTATATTACCAATAACAGACCTTAAAACAAATTTTATCTTATCAAAATTAGCTAATAAAAACTGGCTTTTTGAAACTTTTGAAAATGAAACTTTAGACAGTTTTTGACTCAATCACACAAAACAATTGCACACTTAATCTAGATCATTTTACTGCATTAAAGACTCATAAACTAGCATGAAAGTAACACCAAATACCCATAAATCAAAATCTAATCAAATGAGCTGAAATATCCAACTAGAATTCCATAGATTCAAATCATGGTTATATAATACCTAAAACTTAATATTAAAAGTTTTAAAACTTATGGTAACTGACTTTTAGAACAAGTTTTAGCTGGTTAAAGTTGACTCAAAAGCAAAAATGCCTTAGGCAGCACTAACAAGTGTTAGTGCTGCTTGTGCCAAACACCCCCTTAAATCCTGTTTTTGCATTTTTAGATTACAAAAGTTTGAAATAAGCTAAAACAGATATATAACTAAGAAAATAAAGGACAAATAAGCACAATCCAACAGATAATAAGCAATAATAAGCAAATCTATAAGCTAAACATTAATAAGCTAATATTTAAGTGAAAATAAGAAATTAAACTAATACCTTGATCCCAGCCAAACAGAGATCTGTTTGTGCTCTTAAGAGCTTAGATCTACAAGCTCGAGCTTGTTAGAAACAAGCTGGTGAGGTCTATAAGCCCTTCTATAATTGGCTTATCATCCACATCAAAAGCTGAGCTAATTTTACGAGAGAATTTAAGTGAAAATCTAAACTCAGTTAAGCTTTTGAAGGCTTAATTGAGTGATAGCAAGCTTATACAGTAATTCAGAGCTTATAAGAGCTTATTAGGAGATTATGATCAAATTAAACAAAATTGCATTAAGGAAAAACTAGGATTGAACACGAAATTAAATGAAAACTGACTTTTATTAAAAAGTGAAGTGATTACAATGCTTGAAAAGAAATTACATGAAATTAAACTTATAAGCTATTAAAATGTTATTAACTACAAAAAGCTTAAGCTAAAATCTACATGTCTTCTCTGTGTGTTTTGCTCTGTTATTTATAGTGATGTGAGAAAGATTCTAGCCCTTTGAGACGCTCCCCTATCATTAATCCTAACCCTTGATTCTTGATTAATTCACACGCAATCATTGGAGCCCTTGGATCTAATGCCTGCTAACATCAACCAATCATGGCCTTAGGGATTGCCAGCGTGTCAATGATGGTGTCAAACGCGTCAGGAGATCTTCTAGAAGTACATTGATGCGTGTGTTTAGAGTGGATTTTACCCGTACTCTGTGTGGGGTGAAAAATAGAGGGAAGGGTAAAGATGATGTACATTAACTTTGACCCGTTTTTGACTCAGGGGTTTTATAAATAGGTGTTGACCTGGGTTGAGGGTTTTGTTTGGGCTTGACTTGGGCTAAGGGTTAAACTAATGAATTTGGACATGGACTTTTGTTTTTGTAAATGGATTTAGACTATTTTGTTATATAAGGGCTTTTTAGGTTTAGGTTTATAAACTAATAGGCTGACCCAGCCTATTAAAATGGGTACGGGTTGGCCCATTAAATATAAATATGCCTTCAGCTTTGATTTCTTGCACTCTTTGCAATCCCATGTTTGGTTTTGTCTGTTTTGCTTTGTTATTGTCTTTTTATTAAATTTCCATTACCTGCAAGACATAATTGACAAAACACATATATACACTGCATTTTTTTATGTATTTTTGTTTTATTAAGCTTATTTTAGTAAGGTAAAATGAAATGTGATTAGACACATATCAAAAATCCCCCATACTAAGCTATTGCCGTGTCCTCACACAATGTCATAAACACACTTAGATAACCAAAAATTTCAACCCCCTAAGACTAATTACTTCGAAAAGTAGCTAAGTGTTTATCTAAGGGAATTAAGAAATCATTAGTTTTGAAAAGACCCCCGTTTTACCATTTTTATGCATTTATTATTATCATTCATATATATCATAACTTCGCGGAACAAGAAATACTAAAAGAATAAATTCATCGTTCCTGATTTTTCACCCGCCCAAAACCAAGCTTAAAAACGAAATCATTATTAAATACAAGTTAAGATGCTAACACTATTCATAAATGCTAATTGTGTATGCATATCTACTTTTCGCTCCCTTATTCCTAGATCCTCTAAAATTTTTATTATTATTATTGGTGACAAATAAATTAATGTCTTATTCACATAAAGAAACCCGGTTTAGACCACAATTAGTTTGAAATCCTTTCCTAAAGAGACGATATGGTGAGAATAAGGTCCATATTAAGGTTCTAATTTAGCATGATTTAGGGGTTATCCTTTTTATTTCATCCAAAAACAACTCAACTACGAGTCCAGAGATGGAGGATTTATTTAGATAACCCCGGAGTCGAAATTTAGCTTTATTCTTATTATTATTATAGCAACATTATTAAACCTCGGTCCTTTAAACAACTGACACATCGGGCGTCCTAACCGACAAGAGCCAGTAGTCTTATTTCGTCCACGGTAATTTCCTAGACCTTTTAGAAGGCTGCAACATCGGTTGTGAGCCGGTAAGATGTAACAAACTTTTATCAGTCTCGGATTATTACTATGTGCCTTATTTTGAAGACTGCCACATCGGTTGTGAGCCGACAAGAGGCAGTAAACTTTTATCAGCCCACAATTTTTATTATTATTATTACCTCCACCCTTTAAACGACCACCACATCGGTTGTGAGCCGTCAAGAGGTAGTGGTCTTATTTTAGCTTCAGTTTATTACATAACTTATATTATTATTATAGCCAAATTTCAAGTTCTGTGGTCTTTTAATTACCTAGACAACGGTAGCGAGCCGTCAGGAATCGGTAGCCTATTTCCCCACAACATTGACAAAACCTCGATGTGTACCTTAATTTCACTAGAAGGAATCTCTACGAAGTGATTTAAACTAAGAATCGCAATAACCTAAAGTAACTTTATTTATTCAACAATTATATAACGTTTATTAAGCTGATGGGAGCAAAAAGCCATAATTAACCTCTATGAACCTTAAAGAGATCCAACTACTATATGTTTAGCATCTAACTTATATAAAACTCTATCATTTTTCGTTCTTCTCAAATTTAAAATCTTTAATAAAAAGATCCGCGAATGCTTAGTCTAATAAAACAAGCTTTGCATATTTAAAATTTATCATGGAAACTTGCAAACTCTTGGCTTTTTTAAGCTAGAATTCGCGTTTTAAAGCTTCTTGTATAAAAGACTAGCAAAAGCTTAAATTTATATAAGTTAAGGGGCAAGCTAGAGCGCAACATGCTCGATCAAGTCAAAATTTATTCTCAAAAAGACAAACTATGTGTCAAAACACTTATTTCATTTTTTAAAATTTTTTAAATTTTGCCTAAAATCACATATTTTTACTATTTTTGGTGGTAAAACGGGGTTACATGAGAAAAGAGCAAACTCGAAAAGTAAGATAAATTGAAAGAGGCCCCCCCCCACCCCAACGTTTCCCCCTTACCATACTAGAACTTCAACATATGTCCTCAATGTGAGACTGCACCCCCTATATAATTTAAAGGCTAATCCAAAAAAAAAAATATTAAAGGTTCTAGCAATCTAAGACGTTGATTAATTATGCTATAGAATAACGTGAATTCAATAAGATCTAGGATATCATATTCCTATATATAAGCATGCGAGGATGAGATTGAGTGATCGATGGACAAACATGAGCATGAGAGTTTCATAATCGGGCAATCTTGGACATAAAACACAAAACATGAAACACGAGAAAGGAAGAGGCGAGCCTCCTCATGTCACACTTATTCATAAATATTATACTACTACTAGATAGAAACATGGGTAGCCTCCCGAGAAGCGCTTGTTTTTGTTAACCGAGTCACGAGCCTGACCCAACCTTGAATTTAGTGGTCTATGGGGAAGGTTTGGAGATCCGAGACAACAATAGGTGGTATGTCTCCTCCAAAATAATGTTTGAGTCTATGACAGTTCACCTTGAAGTTTGGTTCGTCGGTTTGAGATAACCCGATGGTACCATAAGGGAAAACTTGAGTAACGGTGAACGGTTCGATCCAACGGGTTTTGAGCTTGCCCGAGAAAATCTTTAATCGATAATTGAAGAGAAGAACTCGATCACCAACGTTTGAAAACACGGTTCTTAATCTTGGAGTCATGAATCTTCTTCGTTTTCTCTTTGTAGATTAAAGAATTCTCGTAGGCTTGATTCTCGGAGGTTCATATAAATTCATTCATTTGAACTTCGCGTAACACCCGCGGTCTTAAGGTCAAAATTAGAATGTTTTAAGGCCCAATAGGCCTTGTGTTCAAGTTCGATAGGAAGATAACAAGCATTTCCGTACACTAACTTATATGGAGTGCACCCAATGGGTGTTTTGAAAGCGGTACAAAAGGCCCATAAAGCATCATGTAACATAAATAGGACACATGAAGCACGATTATTTGCCCCCCCTTAAAAAAAACGGGTTCCTTTTCAAGATACGTTTCAAACCACGATTTGAAACCTCCACTTGTCCACTTGTTTGTGGATGATACGCGGTAGAAAGACGGTGAGTAACTCCATACTTAAGCATGACCTTTGCAAATTGGTCATTGCAAAAGTGAGTACCGCGATCACTAATTATAGCACGAGGAGTTCCAAATCGGGCGAAGAGAGATTTCAAAATTTTAACGACAACTCAGGCATCGTTAGTGGGGAGCGCTTTTGCTTCAACCCATTTAGACAAGTAGTCAACGGCCACGAGAATGTACTTATTCCCTCGAGAAGACGGGAATGGCCCCATGAAATCGATGCCCCATACGTCAAAGATCTCGCATACTTGAATTGCATTTTGGGGCATTTCATCTTTTTGCGAGATTTTGCCTTGACGTTGACAAGCGTCACACCGTGTGACCAAGTCATGGGCATCTCGGTAAATAGTCGGCCAATAAAAACCAGAATCAAAGACTTTTTTAGCGGTGTAGTTGGCACCATGATGTCCCCCGGTGGGTCCATTATGGCAAGCTGTGAGGATGTCAACAGCTTCTTGGCCAAAAACACACCGTCTAATCACTTGATCCGCACATATTCTAAACAAGTAGGGATCGTCCCAGAAATAATGCTTAACATCTTTAAAGAATTTTTTCTTTTGTTGGGACGACATCCTCCTTTTTTTTTTTCTCACAATAAAATTCCCCGCATGGTAGTTTGCAATGTCGGCAAACCATGGGGTACTAGAATCACCACGAAAGGTAACCATACCAAGAGTCTCGAGAGGAAATGTTTCGGTAATTTCCTTGTTCTCGAGAACATCTTGGTGGGGATTTTCAAGTCTTGATAAGTGGTCGGCCGCGAGATTCTCCGCTCCTTTTTTATCACGAATAATGACATCAAATTCTTAGAGTAGGAGAATCCACCAGAGCAATCTCGGTTTAGCATCTTGCTTGGCAAGAAGATATTTGAGAGCCGAGTGGTCCGTATACACTATGGTCTTCGACAAGACTAAATAAGGCCAAAATTTCTCGAAAGCATACACTACGGCTAATAATTCTTTCTTCGTTGTAGTATAATGAGCTTGAGCACCAGTCATAGTCTTGCTCGCATAGTGTATAGGCTGAAAATGTTTAGTCTTACGTTGCCCCAAGACTGCACCTACCGCGTAATCACTAGCATCACACATAATTTCAAATGGTAGGTCCCAATCGGGGGCAACTAAAATCGGAGCTTCGGTTAACTTCTTCTTAAGTATATTAAATGATTCAATACATTCTTTCGAGAAGATGAAAGGGGTATCTTTTTCAAGAAGATGGGTCATCGGCCGGGCGATTTTAGAAAAATCTTGAATAAATCGACGATACAACCCGGCGTGACCTAAAAACTTTGAATGCCTTTAACGGAAGTCAGATGAGGGAGTTTAGCTATAACATCAACTTTAGCTTTTTCGACCTCAATCCCGGACTTTGAAATCTTATGTCCTACAACAATGCCTTCTTTTACCATAAAATGGCATTTCTCCCAATTTAGAACTAAATTAATGTCTTCGCACTGTTTGAGCATTTTGTCTAAATGGGAGAGGCATGAGGAGAAAGAATCCCCGAAGACCGAGAAATCGTCCATAAAGACTTCCATTGTTTCCTCAATCATGTCGTGGAAAATGGCCATCATGCACCTTTGGAATGTGCCCGAAGCATTACATAAGCCGAAAGGCATGCGTCGGTAGGCAAACGTCCGATAAGGGCAAGTGAAGGTGGTCTTCTCTTGGTCTTGCGGGTCAATTGGAATATGAAAATATCTCGAGAAACCATCTAAAAAACAATAGTATTCGTTTCCTGCAAGTCTTTCAAGCATTTGGTCCATAAACGGTAACGGGAAATGATCTTTACGAGTGGCATCATTTAACTTTCGGTAGTCAATGCATACACGCCATCCCGTAACTAATCGAGTAGGTATCAACTCATTATCTTTATTTTTAATTACAGTCATACCACCCTTTTTAGGCACACAATGAACGGGGCTCACCCACGGGCTATCGGAGATAGGGTAAATCAATCCGGCATCAAGGAGTTTGATAACTTCCTTTTTGATAACCTCATGAATTTTTGGGTTAACCCTTCTTTGATGTTGAATTGCCGGTTTAGAGTCATCCTCCATTAATATTTTGTGAGTACAAAATTGAGGGTCAATGCCCTTTATATCGGAGATTTTCTAAGCGATGGCACGCTTGTGTGACTTTAAAACCTTTAGAAGTCGAACCTTCTCATCTTCTTTTAAGTTTTTAGAAATTATGACGGGTAGTTTATCGGTACCCTCCAAAAACACATACTCAAGATGAGCAGGTAAATCCTTGAGCTCAAGCTCCGGAGGATCATCCATAGAATATTTTACAATTTTAATTTCCTCAACATGAATTTCTTTTGGAAGGAGAGGAGATGATGGATCATCGTTTAATAACTTCTCGAGTAGAAGAAGGTCTCCCTCCGGATCAAAGTCGTCATCATCAATTCCTGGTGGAATTAAATCATTTATAAGACAAGCTTTGATTTCTTCCAAAATGAAGTCACCTTCCTCAAAAGGAATGAGAGAGGGGAAAGAAGTAGAAAGTATAGGATCTAAAGAAGAAGTGGGATTGCCACTCGTAGAACTATCCAAAAATCCAATCACTTCTTGAGCATACTCCTCACATGAAATGTCGATGACGTTGATTCGATTAATCGACATAGCATCATTGTAGGAGTATCTCTAAGTTTGACCAACTTTAAAGGTTATGGCTTCATCATCAACTCGAAGAGTTAATTCTTCGCCGTAAACATCAATCAAAGCACGTGCCGTCCCCAAAAAGGGTCTCTCGAGAATTAAGGGAACCCAAGGATCGACAACATAATCAACGACTATGAAGTCGGCCAGAAAATGGAACTTTCCTACTTTTACAAAGACATCTTCGGCAATATCAGATGGACTAGTAGTCGATCGGTCTGCAAGTTTAAGAATCATTTGAGTAGGAGTAAGTTCGGGGAGTAAGAGCTTCTTCCATATCAGGCAACTTTTTTAGGATAACCGCCGAACAATTCTCATTCATCGGTGTTTTAGCTAAGTCAAACAATTTTTCTTTGTTATTAAGGAGGCTTTTAAACATTGAAGCAAACTTTGGCATATGTAGAAGAGCATCCGCGAAACTGAGCTCGAAATGTAATTCCCTAAAGATTTCAACAAATTTTAAAGCTAGATAATCATCTTTTTCACATAGCTTCTGTTTGTTAGCTCTTGAAGGATAAGGTATAGACGGTTTAGGATTAGGAGCAACAACGGATTAATCGGAGCTTGAGTTTGGACTACCGGAGGTTGGATGTTTTTGGTACTCGGTTGCACCGTATCCTTTGTTACATCGGGTTCTCATTCCACCACCTTGGGAAGAGGAGAGAGAGGAGGTGGAATTAGAGGTCCATCATAAGAAATACCACTTCGGGTGGTGATTGCTTTCAAGTCACCTCTCGGGTTAGCAACGGTGTTGCTAGGAAGTGATCCCAAACCCGAAGAAGAAGCGATATTCATTTGGAAAAAACTAGCCATCATATTCTTAAGCTCATTGGTTTGATTTGACATTGAAGTTTGTATTTAAGTTTGCATTTCATTTCTCAATTCATTTTTCACATTATTTATTTGATTTTGCATAGCTTTCATATTAGCATCATTTTTCTTCTTGTAGTTCGACAATTCATTTGAAGGAGCAACTTGAGTTTGCTGAATCGCAGCTTGATAACTCGGATTTCCTTGATTACTTCCTCTGTTTTGATTATAACCTTGATTGTACTGGGTTTGATTATTTTGCACATTCGGTTGAGCAAAACCCGATGGTCGAATTTGGTTAGCTACACTCTGAGGACGGTATCGGGTATTTCCCTGATTATAGTTTACTACGGCTGCTGAAACATATCCTTGAATATTATCTCGATATTCAGGAAAATCGTTGCCATCGGTGGTAAGACATTGGTGGTAAGGATGCGGACCACCACAAGTAACACAAATTTCCTCAACTGCTTTCACGAAAGTTGGAGGAGAAGATTTCTGAGCAAGCATAGCCTTAACGGCGTCTGCAAGAGCAGCAATCTCGGGAAAATAAGGGGTAGAAGAAGAAGGAGCATTCGTACTCACTTTTGAAACAATCGGTTTGTTCCGTGAGTTGCAAACTTTTGACTTGTTTTCAATAATTGTCAACGCATCTCGAGGAGTTTTAGTCAAAAGATTCACACCGGCGGCGGCATTCAAAGAATCTTGATCGGTTGGGGTTAAAGCATTGTAGAAGGTATCAAGTTGATGCAACTCCGTAAAACCGTGATGTGGGCATGCACAAAGGAGATCCTTGAAACGGTCCTATGCCTCACAAAATGATTCATCAAAACGTTGCTGAAAATTCGTAATTTCATTCCGGAGATTTATAGTTTTTAAAGGAGGAAAGAATTGGTTAATAAACTTGGAAACAAGATCTTCCCAAGTAAGAATAGAACGATGGGGTTCCTTTTCGAGCCAAATCCGGGCCGCCCCCTCGATAGAAAATGGAAAAAGCATAAGCTTAATCGAAGAATTAGGCACATCTCTATACTTAATCGTGGAAGTAATCTTGTTAAACCAACTAACGTGAGCATGAGGATCTTCTTTCTCAAATCCGTAAAATTGTTTTGAAGTTACAAGATTAAGAAGACCATGTTTAAGCTCAAAATTCTCCGCAAGAATAGCAGGAATAACGATAGCATCTCCGTAACCCTAGGTGGGTGCTTGGAGTAATTTCGGCATAGTACATTGATCGTCCATCATAACTACGAAAGTCTATTCAATAGAAAACGGTTCGACACTTTGCTTGGAACGTCTATGATTACGACGTTTCGGAGTCATGGAAGATTCGGCAATTAAATTCGATGAAGAGCGAGTGCGCATGCACTAAAAATAAAATAAGAAGAAAAATATTTTTGTAACCGATAATCAAACAAGTGTATGGTAGCTCTCAAGCGGAGGAGCGGGTAAGCGCGAAGCGTTTTAAAAACCTTCTCCTTTCGAGTCGAAGATCGTAGGATCAACCCTCTTTATACCTCTCTTATAGTTTGTAATCTAAAGGTGAGATGATTTTACAAGTGACACAACGGTTGTTTTTGTTGGTATTTTTGATTTTTTTTGGTTTTTTAAATACTTTAGGAAAAGTATTTTTGGTTTTTCTAATAAATCTACGAAAATAAATCGAGAAAAGTAAAATATTTTTGTATTTTTTTAGTTTTATATAAAAGAAAATAACAAAACGATAACTTGACGAGGAAGGGTCTTCAAAACACTAATCTTCAAACTTTAACTCAATATTCGTTTCACACCTTCCCGGCAGCGGCGCCAAAAATTTGGTACTAAGTCTAAGAGCCTATATAATATATATATAACTAAAATCCCGAATATCAAATAGTAAGAGAGAAAGTGAGGAAAGTTTTACGAAAATTACTTTTAACCAAAGTAAAATTCAAAACCTCCCGGGTCGTGGTCCCAACGAAGCGTGAATGGAAAATCTCGTTTAAGTTTGTGATCGCGCGATTTGAATGGTCAAAGATTTGGTTTTAGTCTACTAATTAAAAAAAACACAAATAAAGGCAAGCTACAATTAAATGCAATTAAAGATTAAAGCACAAAAACGTTAACGGGAATCGAAAAAACCGACTTAAAAACCTAAATTATCAAATTTTAACCCTAAAAATGCGAATTTAATTTATAAAAGACCTAAATGATTAAAAATAATCTTAGAAAAAAGAATTATATTTTTTTGACTTTTATTTATTTATTATGAATTAAAAACAAATTTAATTTAAAAATATTACAAAAATATTAAACTAATTTATAAAAATCTGAAAAAATTAAGGAAAGTACTTTGAACTAATCTAATCCTAGGAAAAGTAAAGTGGGTCCAACATCTTATTGGAATAAGCTGTAAATAAGCTAAAAAGAGCTGAAGGCTTAAACTGCCAAAAGGGGTTAAAAATAAAATGGTATGGATGTATAACGAAAAAGTCCCAAGGGCGCAGATGGTAAAGGGTGTGAGTGTTAAACTGTTGGTGATGTTAAGGGAAGGTCGCAGGTTCAAGTCATGGACCTTACCTTTTTGCAAACATTTTTTTTATTTCTTTTTAAAACAGCTAAATGTAAGACCAAAATAAGCAACTTTAAAAAAAAACTTTTTTTCTAAAAAGCACTAATAAGCCATAAATAAGCCACTTAAAATGACAGATATGGTTTTCAAGCTAAATGACTATTTGCTAAAACTGTTTGGCTTTTTAGACTTAATAAGCAAATGGAAAAGCAAATGAGCTTCAAACAGATTATTACCTAAACCTAATAAGCATAAAAGATTAAAAATAAGCCAACAAATTAAGATGAAAAGCCCTAAAAACCACTAAGACAGTTTGACATAAAAACAGTTTTTGACCAACTTTGAGCTTAAATTTAAGGACCAATAAGCACTTATCATAAGTTGAAAACTAAAAATAACTTGTGTCCTATAAGCTAGTTACACAAATAAGCAAGATTTACGCAACTTGGAAAAGGAATAAGCTAGAAAAAATGCAAATGAAAATGACAGACTTTCAACTTGTTTTTGGCTTTTGATTTTTAATAGACTACTAGCAGCTCAAAACTAAGACTCACTAAGCTAAAACTAAAGACTAAAAGATTTAAACAGATTAAGTTTAAACTACAAGGACCTAGAATAAGCAAGAAATAAGCATTTTAGAACAATAATTAAGCTAGATAAAAGCTAATGAAAAAGGCAGTTTAAGCTAAAACCTATGTTTTTGGTTCTGATAAAGATTTTAAAAGGCTAAAAGACTAAATGCAGCCCTAAATTTAAGCTACTAAATAAGTTCCCAAACTAAGCTTAAACAAATTGAGCTTATACAACTATAAGCTTATGCACTAATTATCAGAACCTAAAACTTCTATTTACTTATCTAATCCTGAGATTGAAAAGTGACTTTTATGCTTTTAAACTAAAAACCTGAACTTGAAACAGTTTTTTACCAAAACCACAAAAGACAATGCAGACCTATTACACTTTGTTTCTACTGCAATATAGGACCAAAATGAAGCATAAACAAGACCCTAAAAATAGATTAAGACAAATCTTATATAGAAGCAGTTTGAGTAAGTTTCAAAACCATAGATTCTAAGAAATGATAAACACCACCTTTAAACTTGATATGACTTGCAAAAACTTATTGAAAACTGATTATAAGGCTTATTTAAAGCTTTTGAAAGTTGGCTTAAAGACCAATGAATGGTCAAACAGCACTAACTAAGGTTAGTGCTGCTTATCCCAAACACCCCTTTAAAAATTTAAAAACCATTTTTAAACTGAAACAAGCTTTTTTAAGCATCAAACTATGAAAACAGATTAAGATCTTAGTAATATAAGAACAAATAAGTAAATTTCAACCACTAATAAGCACTAGATAATAAGCAAACTAAATAAGGAGTTTTAAGCTAAAACTTAACAAATTTAATGAAAAAACTTAGACAAATGAGACTCAATCAACAAGCAAGCAACAATAAGCATTAACAATCATTAATAAGCATAAATAAGCCAAAATAAGCACTAAAATAAGCAGTAAATAAGCTAATAGTAGATAAGCTAAAATAGTGAAAAGTGAAAACTTACAAAGTCTTTTGCTTAAACAAGCACTATAAACTGCTCTTAGAGCTTTTCTACAAGCTCTAGCTTGTTTAAAAACAAGCTAGTATGGTCATATAAGCCCTTCCAGGTTTGGCTTTTTTTCCAAGTTAAGCTGAGGTATTTTTAGGGTGGATTTTTGGTGAAATTTGCTTAAACACTATGAGTTATGTAAAGGTTAAAATTGCTTTAGTAAAACAATTTAAACAAGTAAATAATTCATTAACATAAGAAAAATAGAATTTTAACATAAAAACTTAAAATTTAATTAAACCTTAAAAGCGTTTACAATACTTGAAAGAAATTTACAATAAGCTATAAAATACAATAATAAGACTTGATTAAAAACTACACTAAATTTCTTCATGCCAAAATGTGTGAAAACACCCTCTATTTATAGCCGAATTGAGAAGCTCTAGCTTGGAGGTGTGTTTCTTCTGTGAGAGGGTTTGAGAGTGCTCTTCAAGCCTTAAATCATATCCCTTGAATCCATTGTTGTGCTTCTTTATCATGATCACAGCCCTTGATGTCCATCAACCAATCAATTAGCATAGGATTTCCAACGTGTCTTGTCATTTCTTGGGGGGAATAGGTTAAATAAGGTTTTTCATTTCATGGGGAAAAGGTTAAATGGGTTTTGTATGGTTGCATGGTACAAATGACAAGGATTTTGAATAGTGACGTTTTTTAGCGGGAAATGTTTAATTGTTTAAATTGTAATAGGGTTAGGGGTAAAAGGTAACGGTTTTAAGGGTGTAAGGACTAACGGTGCAAAGGGCCAGGGACTAACTGTGTTAGTCCATAAGGACTAACGGTGTAAAGGGTTTTAACAGGAATATGGTTGGGCTTTTGTTGGGCTTGGTTTTTTTAACTTTGGGCTTAGACTTTTATAAATGATTTAGGCTTATATCATGGGCTTTTAATTTAATAAATAAGCTTAATGGGCCGACTCGGCCCATTAACTTGGGTGCGGGTTGGCCGAATAAGATGCTTATGTCCTCGGCTTCCGCTTTTCACGCTGTTTCCATTCTCGTGCTCGGTTTTGTTAGTTTTGGCTTCGTTTTTGTCCTTTAGTTAATATTCGTTACCTGCACATCATAAATCACAAAACACACAAATACAATGCATTTTGATATATTTTGGTCATTTTAGGCTTGTTTTATTAGGTAAAGGTATGTGTAAGTAAGCACATACCACATCACCTAATTATGTAAAACTATAGGTTCTGTATATTGAGCTAACTTAAACTTTGGCGGTCATTTCGGCCTTTGCGGATGCACGGTTTAGAAGATACACTAAAATTAGTGAAGCGATAAAATCCAAAAAATAATCAGCTTTGATAGTTAAGGGTAGTTTAGTAATTACATTATGGTTCTGGAACTTTTTAGGCAGTGGGTCCCACAAATATGGAAAATATACTCAAAAATATTTTCGTAGGCGAAAACCTCGCATTTAGATCATTTACGGATATGGATTTAGAAGCTTGTAAAGTGGGGACAAATTCATAATTTGATATTGATGTGTCGTTTTAAACTTGAAAATGAAAGTGCCAACGTTTATAAAGTAGATTTATGAGAAGTGAAAATGGATAGATGTTTTGGTACATATTAATTCAGGTTAGTCATCACATTTTGGGTAAAAATTATTTGATAAAACCTTAGTGCAATGCCATGCTTATTACGGAAACATATCTTATAAACACTTGTTTATTTTTACGTATTGAATACTATTATATTATTCTATGTTACGCCGTATCTTTTAGGTGATACTTAGGAATTCTCATTCGTTCTGATATTCTCAGATTTCCCTCAATTTATTTTCTTAAGGTGAGTCTGTAGCCTCGCCTTTACTTACTTAATTGCTTTATAAAACCTTGCGAGGGAGATATATGCTAGTTTTACAAATTGAACACAAGTGATTTTTGGTATGCTTGACCCGAATACGTGATTATAAACATTGAGTACCTTCTTGCCTGAAAAGTCCCTAATTTTATGAACCATTAATTACATACTTGGTAAACGCTAGTATTATGAATAGATATATTTGGTTTAACATACCCTGTCTGGGTGAGTAGCACTCACTTGAATACATGTCAAATGGACACATAATATTGAGAATTAAGGTAGATGGCAATTATACCTTCGATGGGCAAATCATACATTATTGGTTAACGTTCGGTGTCATGAGCTCAATGCTATAATTTTATTACGTGACTTGTATGTGTTACAATGTCACTCGATGAACAAAACTTGTGTTCTACTTATTACATTGTAAACTCTATGGATTCACTCAACTTTATTGTTGACTTTTTAGCATGTTTTATCTCAGGTCCATAAGGTACATGCTTATATGCTCGCTTACTTGCTATCCTGGAGTCACACGAAGTCATTTTGGAAGATTTGCATCGTATTACATTTAATGAAACTTTTATAAAACATGTTGTGTATTTAAAAGATTGTTGGGACCTCTGTATTTTGTTTAAACTTTGATCTTTACTATCTATTGAATGGATTACAACTTTTCTAAAACGTCTCATTTAGAGTCATTTTCTATATCTTGTACCTTGTGACTATGAAATAACACCTCATGTTGCATTCGAATTTGGGGGTGTTATAGATTGGTATCAAGAGCTACAAGTTATAGAGAACTAGGTTGCACTTTATGCCTAAACTATAACCTTTATGTGCAATAAAATTTTCCTTATTGCCCTTTATGCTATTCATGAGCGTCTTTCTATTTGAGAACTTATGCACATCTTCGAGTGCATTGTTGCTATATATATATATTAAGTATATTATATGATAAAATATATAGAATATAAATATATATATATATATAATATATATATATATAAGAAGAATTAATAAAATGTACTTGGCTATTTATTGATTATCATGCTTATTCCTAAAGCATCGTCATTTATTCATACATTTATATAAATTATTAATTATAATAATAATTTTTCCCTATTTATACATGATTTTCAGATGGTCATGGCGCATCCACTTTCTCCCAACCATGATGTAGACCTTCCTGAGCTCGCACCGGGTGTGCCCAACCCGACACCTTTATTCCTGGACCATGTTCTTGATTTCTCGCATGGAAATCTTGATAAAGACCCGAAGGAGGATTCAGAGGAAGAACCTGAAGAGGAAGAAGAGCTAGAAGAGACGGATATGGATATGGATATGGATGTAGATGTGGACTTGGAGGACGAGATGGATGATCCTGAGCTGATCTTTCCCTAAGATGCGATGGGTTCACCCAACCCACCACCTCCTGAGTCAGATACTTCTTCTGACTCTGTGCCTGAGAATGATGTTGCTGCCACTGTTGGTACTATTACACATGTACCACTTACTAGGCGCATATTTCCTGGTAACACATATGTTAGGGGGGATCATCATCCGATGCTCTTGTTGCTTATGATCTTAAGGATCTTATGCCTAGTGCTATGAGGAGAGATATTGATTTGCTTCACGGTAGTGTTCGAGTTCTGACTAGACAGATGAGTACTCAAGAGGCTGCGGAGGCCCTAACCCAATCAAGGGAAAGGGAAGGGCGTAGGCATATGGATTTGTTGGATTTTGACTTGGGTGTTGTGGAGAATAACAATGATAAGATTGAGCATCAAGTGGTTTCATTGGGAGAGCGTGATCTGAAGATAGAGCAGGATGATGTTCGAGGAGAAAACAAAAGACTAAGGAGGATGTTGAAATCTGCTAAGGAGAGTGTTATGTTTGCTCGTATGAAGCGAGATAAAGCTGAGAGAGACATTTATCATTTGAGGGTCTGGGCATATGGATTTTACAAGGAGATGATCCTATCTAGAGTTATGGAGAAAGGCCAAGTGAGGCCATTGACGTTTTAGCTATTTTTTAGGAGACCCAACCACCTAAGCCGTGAGGATCACCTCGTGACTCACAGTAGTTATTTTCATTTGTAGTTTCTTTTGTTATGTAATCACTAAATTGAGACTGTCAGTTAGTAGACTTGATATCATTGGTTGTAATGACTTTTGTCATATTTTGTAACACAATGCAACAATGTGTTAAATCTAATTATGATGATGAAATTGCTATCTTTTGATTACTACTTGATGTTGTCGTGGTTTCCTTTATAGTTTATTTATGCATGTTATGACTATACCATTGTATGAGTACTCATCAAGTTTTTCTTTGTGTTGTGATAGAATCATGCCATCGAAAAGAATGACTCAATCAGCTATTGAGCAGCTCATTGCTGAACGTGTAGCCAAAGCTTTGGCTGATGATCATGCCACCAGAGAAAATATGGGAGGACCCGCAGGAGGAGCGAGGGGACCCGCAAGAGGAGCGAGAGAACCCGCATGAGGAGCTGGAAGACCAGCCACTGCACCAGCTGTTCGTGAATGCACTTTCGCTGGTTTCATGATGTGCAACCCCACCACCTTTAGTAGAGCTGAGGGTGCGGTCGAAATGTGCAGGTGGTTCGAGTAGTTGGAAATGGTCTTTAGTATCAGTGAATGTGCCAAGAGAAACAAGGTTAAGTTTGTTGCTGCTACTTGGCAAGGCCGTGCATTGACATGGTAGAATTCTCAAGTTGCAACCTTGGGACTTGATAATGCTAACAGGATTTCATGGACTGAGTTGAGGAAGTTAATGACTGATGAGTTCTGTCCAAGAGATGAAATTCAGAGAATGGAACAATAGTTATGGAGATTAAAGGTTAAAGACTCTAATATTTCTGCTTACACCAATCGTTTCCATGAATTGGCGTTGTTGTGCCCGACCATGGTTGAGCCGGAATACAAAAAGATCAAGGCATATATCTGTGGATTATCTGAAGACATCAAGGGGGATGTCACTTCTTCTAGGCCTGCTAACATCAATAAGGCTGTTCGTATGGCATACAGTTTAATGAAGCAGAGAGTGCAGGCAAGAGCTGAGAGAGCTGCTGAGAGTAACAAGAGGAAATAGGAAAATCTCCATGGTGGAAATAACAACAACAACTCTAGGAACAACAACCACCATAACCAGCAAAACAATAGGAGGCATGTAAATGCTAGGGTGATGACCAATGCCTTGAATGAGATAGGGGGTATTTTGGACCTTACCCTTTCTGCAACCGCTACAAGTTTCGCCACACTAGTCCCTGCACTGTGAAATGTCAAAACTGTGGAAAGGTTGGTCATCAAACAAGAGACTGTAGAGGCAAGGCCGTTGCTAATGGGGCAAACATACAGCCGATTATGACCTGTTATGATTGTAGGGAAATAGGGCACATCAGGACTCAATGCTTGAAAAGGAATAATCAGCAGACTGGAAACGCTCATGGCCGAGCGTATGTGATGAAAGAAGGTGATCAGCAGCAAGGCCCGAATGTGTTTAGGGGTACGTTTTTACTCAATGATCGCTATGTTGTTGTCTTATTTGATTCGGGTTCCAAAAAGAGCTTTATGTCTGCTAGTTTTAGTACATTGATTGATATTACCCCGGTTAAGCTAGACACTAGTTATGAGGTTGAATTAGTTGATGGGAAAATTTTTAGTACCAACACTATTATAAGAGGTTGCACCTTAAATCTAGCAAACCACCTATTTGAAATTGACCTCATACCAATAAAACTTAGGAGTTTTGATGTCATCATTGGGATGGACTGGTTATCTGAGCGTGACGCAGTTATTGTGTGTGGTGTGAAAATTGTTCGCATACCATACAACAACAAGACATTGATAATCGAGGGCGATAGAGGCACATCCCGATTGAAGGTCATATCCTGTATTAAGGCCCAAAAGTATATAGAGAGAGGGTGCCAGCTGTATCTAGCGCAAGTGACAGAGAAGGAGCTGGTAGAGAGGCGATTGGAGGATGTGCCGGTTATTCACGATTTTCTTGAGGTGTTTCCTAAAGATTTACCAGGACTCCCACTGCCTCGACAAGTGGAATTTTGGATTAAACTAGTGCCCGGAGCTACACTTGTGGCACGTGCACCTTATCGTTTGGCACTGATTAATAATTTTAACTATACATATATATATATAGTAATAATTACTTAATACATATATATAATATATAACCAAAATATCAATTAAGAAGAGAGTAGTATTCCAAGAGGGCTTTTAAAAGGGAAATTTACTTTTACCCAAAGTAAAATCCCTAAAAACCTTCCCGGGTCGTGTCCCGACGAGGTGCGAATTTGAAAATCGAGTATCGTTTGAGAATTTATGCTTGAATAATCACAATTTGGATTTGGTATTCTATTTCTACAAATAAAATGCAAAAACAAGTAAAGGCACACTAAAAACGAAAACAATTAAAGCTAAAACACTAAAAACGATAACGAGATTCAAAACTCGTTCTTTAAAAACCCAAATTCTAAAATTTTAACCCTACAAATGAAAATTTAATTTTTATAAATCCTAAATGATAAAAGAAAATTTAAAAAAAAGAATTATATTTTTTTGACTTTTATATTTTTTATTATGAATTAAAAACGGATTTAATCTAAAAAATGCATAAAAAATAGTAAACTAAATGGGAAAATTCTGAAAAAATTATAAAAAGTACTTTGAGTAATGCTGAATCCAGGAAAAATAAAATGAGCTAAACAACTTATTTAAATAAGCAGGAAATAAGCAAAAAGGGGCTGAAAGCTTAAAGGCTAAAAAGGGTTTAAATATTAAATTGGGTGAATGTATAAACGAAAAAGACCCTAGGGCAGTTGATGAGTGTGTGGTGTGTTGAGGTGCTTGGTATAAAAGGGGGAGGTCACAGGTTCGACCCCTGTGACCTCTTCTTTTTATGAAACATTTTTTTTGTTTTTCTTTTTGAATAAGCTAAAGACTAACAAAATAAGCAACTTTAGTAAAAGGACTTTTTAATAAAACTTATTAATAAGCTAAACATAAGCA
>BQNB010000517.1:101465-122598 GCA_026074375.1 Tanacetum coccineum | reverse complement strand
TGAACAGCCAATCTCAGCCATTGTACACACAAAACCCAACCCACACCTTATTGGGCTTGAAAAAAGCCCAATAACCAAACCAAACCCAATTGGGCCCAATAGCCCAAACCACACTCAATTGGGCCCAATACAAGTCCAAAAGCCCAACAACAAAACCCAAGCCCAACAAAAGCCCATTAATCCTTTTTTATAAAACTTTAGGGGCTAAAATTGCCAATTTTGAAAGTTGTTTTATAAAAGAAAAATGGTTTAAACAAACACAAGGGCTGGTTTTGCAATTTACCAAAAACCCTTTTACCCTTTTAGTTATAAAACGCAGGGACCATTTTTGCAAATTCCCAAAACCCTTTTTATTCTTTTAGTTATAAAATCGCAGGGACCATTCATGTCAATATCCAAACTCTTTTATAACTAAAAAAAGGGCTTAAATAGAAATGAAAAGAGAATGAAAGTATGGGGGGCACTCTTGCCTCTTCCCCATACTTTCCTTTTAAACCTGCTAACCACAAACGTACTCGAACCACCCTTCCCGCCAAACCCAAACCGCCTCTTCCCACGGTTTCTAGCTCCAAACCACTATCCCTAGACACCCACCAGCTCACCCATACCCTTTCCCCACTTACCCTGCCCCTATAACCCTTTCCCTGTTAACAAAGCACTCAACCCGAAGACCTTCAATGGTGAGATGGTATTCAAAAGAAATGGAGGGCTAGGATTGCTTGGGAAGCCTTGTACTCTCACAGCTAACACAACCCAAGACAAAGAGAAGGCTGAGAGCTTCTATAAAAGAGAAGAGAACAAGCCGAGTTTAAAAAAAATCCTGTTTTTACTTTCTTAGTTTAAATTTTACTTAAGTTTGCTTTAAAAATTATTGTACTCAGTTTCTTTTTAAGTTTTTGTTGTATTACTTTCAGTTTCAATACAAGTTAAGAGTGTTTGTGAAATTGCTTTTGTCGAAATTTGAAATATCATTCAAGTTGTTTAAACCTGTTTAAATTGGTTAAATATGTGCTAAAAGTTATTAAAATCAACCTATAATCAATTACCTCTGTCTTCTTTTACCAAAAAAACAGTTAACAAGCCTTTTTTATAAAATAAGGGGGTGTTTGGTTTAGTCTGAAAATGGGTCAATATGGGATTGGCATGGGTTGTAACCACTCAGCCAATTTTGGCTGAGTGTGTAGGGTTTATTAGGCCATTTAAATCACCATTTTTAGTTTGAAAATAAGTTTTTAAGTGCCTTTTGGTTTCTGTCAAAATTTGAATAAGCCAAATCAAGCTAAACCACTTAAGCTGCTTATGCAGCTTAAGCACACCTTGTTTGTGCCTATTTGAGTATTTCTAGCCACTTTAACCAACCACTTGTTCTGTCCTTTAAATTCACCAAGTAATAGCCAAGTGTGTGTGTATGCATGGTTTTTGAAATCCCTCAATTTTAAGCCCCATATTCAGCAGTTTTAAAAAGCCCTTAAGCTCTCATACTTTGAATATAAGCTTAATTACATGCCCTTTTAATCTGTTTGTGTTTGGTTTTGACTAAAAAGCTTTTATAAGCTTATTTGCATAAGCCCAAAAAGCCCCCTAGGCCACTGTTGCATCTCCCCTGGTGCTGAGCACCATTTTTAGCCCCCTTTTTCTAGCTTACTTGCAACTAAGCCCTAGG
Source organism: Tanacetum coccineum (assembly GCA_026074375.1). Taxonomy (NCBI): domain Eukaryota; kingdom Viridiplantae; phylum Streptophyta; class Magnoliopsida; order Asterales; family Asteraceae; genus Tanacetum; species Tanacetum coccineum. Next base: position 120,935 of record BQNB010000517.1, on the reverse strand, counting down.
TTCTTTTTGCTTTTTCTTGTAGCTTATAGGTCCCACTCTTAGGTTTTGCAGCTTATTTCCTTTAGTTTGCTTTTTAGTGTAGCTTAATCTTAGGCTTTAAGTCACCTTTTTCTGTTTTCTTATTAAAACTGTTAATTTAGCTTAAGTTATCCCCAGCTTATTTTAGGGCTTATTAGATTTCCATAGTTTAATTTTAGGACTCCCCTCTCCTATTTATCTGCTCCCAATAAGTTATAGCTTATCTAGTTAGCTTAAATCCCAAAAAGAAAGCAAAATAAGCTCATAAGCTTATTTAGCTTCTGTCAGTCCAAAAGCTTAAGTTTTTAGCTTATTCAGTGAGTAAAAAGCATAAGTGCTTTTACAAAAGTTACTCCCCTTAAGCCCCTTTACAACTTTGCTTCTTTGGCTTTTTGATAATAAGCACTTAGCATGTATCGGGTTCCACTTCGGACCATTTTAATTTGTCCTTTTATAGTTACAAACTGTTAGTTCCCCTATGTCAGTTTTGTTTGTTTCCCATGAGTCCTTGTGTCCCTTTCATCTTTATTCCCCAGCAGTTAACATTAGTAGTTTATTTAATTTAATTAGTAAATTAGGTTAGATTAATTAGTTTAATTACTTTACATTTTAAACGGTAACTTCTGGGCATTTATATATTTTAGAATTGTTAATTTTTTCTTTATTTAATTTAATTTTCAGAATTTTTTATAACTTTTATTTTTTGTCTTTTTCTATTTTCTTAGTTTTAAATTAATTATTAATCCTTTAAAATTCCTAAAAAATCCAAAAAAAAATTAATAAAAAAATATTTTCTTTTTTACAAATAAGTTCTTTTGTCATTTACGTGTCTAGAAAAATATTAAAATTTAGTGTAGGCTTATTTTTCTTAAATAACTAGACCTAAGAGCTATGTATTTTATTAGTGACCGAGTCTTTTCTTGATTTCTAACAATCTCCCCCTAAGGAAAGTCACTTCATTTTACAAAAATCTTAAGCTTAACATTCTATGAATGTCTTTGGTCTTTTCTTATGGTCTTGAATCTTTGTCTTTCATCTTGTGGTATGCGTAGCGATCTTTAGACTTTAGGCTTGAGCTTGTTCCTTTAAGCTTGACTTGCGTGTGGTCTTTGAGCTTCTTGAGATCATCAGCCAAATATGATCTCTTATCATCATCTTGTGATATTTTGCCTTATGTACTTTTGACCTTCGGACTGACATGCTCATAATTTTCTTGATCTTGAAAGCTTGTATAGTCATCTTTCTTGAAGTTCTTTAACTTTAACACTTCGTCACTTCAAGAAGGACGTGCGGTATCAGAGTAGTAGAAGTCTTGAAACATGTACTTGAGCTTTCATAATATCTTTACAAATGTCGGTCGAGTACGAGCATGTGGCTATAAATCTTGACTTGTCTTGAACCAGCTGAGGCCACCATCGGGATTTCCTGCATGAATGGGTTAGTGATAAACAACATATATGGACGAAAGTATCTTTATCACTTTGTCGAATACGGTTGCAATAACCACGGTTCCTAGTTAATCAGTATAAATACTGCTTTTGATCAGGTAGAATTCCAAAGAATCTCCTTGACAGGGTTTCACAACTGCACTAGCCGTTCTCATTACCGGAGCGTCTCAAAGCAGACAACACGGTATGGGTAAACTAGTAAGACAAAGTCTCATCGATTGAATGAAAAATTGATTTGAAAATCAATCTACGTGTCACTTGCTAAAGTGATTTTGCGACACATCGAGAGTTTTATGCATTTCAAGATTCATCAACCGTCAATTCATAGTCTGGACCGAATCAATATCCAGTGTCACAAGTTTAATCCATATAGGATCTTACAAGTCACCTACTGTAGAGCTTGTTTGATGTTGGATCTAGAAGGATTTCCATCATCATTGTGAATACTTAAGTATCATTCTGATGTTCTGGCAATATCACAAGGATAATGCGTAGGAATCTTAAAATGTTACTTGTTTTCACAGTGTATGAAAAACAAATACATTGGAATAGTGTCCTAGTGAGATTTATTGATGATCTCTTTATGGCTTTAGACTCAATAGTGCACTTTAGTTTTAGTAATTGAAGGCTGGAGCAGATTGCCACCTTTTCAATACCAACTAACTTGGAGTGATAAAGTCGATACAAATGTGTTTAATCTTTGTGAGAAATGAAATAAGAGTCTTTTGATAGACCTTGAGTGGCTAGGAAGGTTTGTGCTTCACATCACTGGGTCCATGATGACTATCTTCAATACCAGACAACAACTCAGTGTTTCTGATAACATATGTATTGACCCGGTTTCTGCCTAAGTGTAAGGAGGACTTCTTTCTTTTCACCCTTTATATTTACATTTCTTTTTCATTCTTCAACCCCTTCAATGCTTACCAAGACTTCATCACTAACTCTTTGTTGGGTTTGTTCCAGTGTTAGCTCTGTCTTAGTCTGCATTTTCCCCTTTCTCACTTTTACTCATTTTGTATAATACCTATGGACTTCTATTCTAACTAACAAAATGTCCTTAGGTAGATCTCTTTGGTACTGGCTGGATCGTGGGAACGAACACCTATACCTAACCACCTTATAAATCTAATAAATGAAATACATGGTCGGTCTTTTGGTATTGTTCACAGCCTTAAAACCATTTGAAAAACATCAATCAAGGTACTTTATGATATAAATCAAAACATTCAGTACCTCGATGGTTTTTTAACTTTCAAAATTGCTCCCCTGCATATGTGCATCGATAACCAAAAATGTTTTACACATACGAGGAAGAAGCTACACTAGAGTCATTCAGATCACATTTTATTTACAAGTTATATATTTTAATCATTTTCTCCCCTATCAAAAATGTCAAATCTCTTGATATTTTGGATATCAATTGATTCAAATATTTATTAAAATTATTTGGGGAGAAAAATGTTCTAATTATATATCTTAAGCCTTATTAGGAACATTTGAATGCTCCCCTTAATTTCTGAGGGTATTATATAGTGTTGAGTACGTTAATTTGAAAGATTTTGAATTTCTTCAAAAATTCTAGAAAATTCGTACTCAAACACTATATATGCCTATTATTAGTCTTACACTACATATGTACATATTCACAAGATTTATGTGAGACAGGACCTTATATGAGCAAACAATGATTGACACAGTCAATCTGTTCGAGTAAGCAGCTTGTAGTCCGTCTCTATACTTCTTCTTTTATGAGTTGTCTTAGCTTCCCCCCGAACTAGCAATCCTTTCTTGAGTAGATTTAAAGCTTTCTTGCAAGCCGCATCAAGAGGTATTGATGTATAAAGCCCAAATATTCAAAGTACACAATCAATCCCTTTCAAGAATTCAAAATCGTAACACCAAAGTTAATTAAGTCCTAGATGTTTGTATTTCTCCTTACAAGATAGTGATGATATAAATTGTTACACCAAGGTCAACTAAGTCCTAGAAGTACACATTTCTTTCTGCAGTATACTGACTAACTTAAGGAATCATCATACCTATCATACCTATGTGTACCTCTTTTGTCAGCTATTTCTACTACTTCAAAAATAAGCTTAGAGATTAACCGATCGGGGAAACATAAATTAAATCAGAAACATATCTTCTCACGCTTGAATAATTCTTCTCACACCACTTCCTCATGGAAGTTTAAATGATGCATACTAAAGATAACAAGATATATCTTCCCTCATGTGGTTGAAATAGAGCACCGAAAGTAATAAGTTGAAAACACTGATTTCTCTACGTTATGAAACATTCGTCTTCCCGGAATCGCCTAAAAATGAAAGAAGGCTATGGCTCTATTACGTGTACTTGTGTACGTTCCCCCCCCCCCCATATTATTTTTTATTACCCCCCCCCCCGGGGGGGGGACCCCCCCTCCCCCCCCCCCCCCCCCCCCCCCCCCCCCCCCCCCCTAGGTATCTACTTCCTTCCACTGCTAGTTTTGATTACCTCAAAATTAGCAAAACCTTGTACGCACTATACTTTGAAATCGTGGCTTGAAGAATTAATAAGCGTAAATCATTTCGATGAGAATCAACTTCAAGGCTTTTAAAACTAAAATAAAATTTTTCCAAACATTCCTAAGTCTTTTTACAAACTATGAGTTTGTTGGCAAGATCATCGTCTGTAGTTTGAAGCCGAAATTCACTAAGTCTCAAATTTGCAAATAAATCCTTAAAGGTTGAAACCAAATGACATCTAAACCCTTGTAACTAATATGAATTAATCCCCTTTAAATGTGATCTCAGACATAAATTTATCCTTTATTCCGGACTTATTTTAAAAGACAATTTTAAAAGATTATTTGATGGCACTTTCTCCCCCTCACATGATGACCCGTTTCCTATTTAAAGAGCTATTGTCATTGTTTGAGTGGTTGAATTAGCTTTTAAATCTTTTTGTGAGATTCCTGAAGACACTTATTCATTTTGAAAGACAACTTTTTACGAATAAAAATAAGATTTCTCTTATTTGAAAAAAAATGCACTGACATGTTACACTCATTTATAGAAAGCTGGTTGTGTAGCAAAGTATACACTAAGCCTTTGTATGAATACTTAAGTGCATTCCATACCCGAAGAAATTTAATTCCCGTTGTGAGGTCAAGTTTTCTTTTTGGCGAAATACTTGCCTTTAAAATGAAGAGCGAGATGCTATCTGAAATAATAGCAAACCATTGACATGTTTTGAAAGCATTAAGAACTTCTGCTCGAACTTCATTTACCGCCTCGTATCATTATTGAATGACATTTCTAAGGCCGTAAATGTTATCAATTTTCAGAAGACATGTCAGAGATACATATTTTTGTATTTTTCTAATTTTAAATTTTTATATTTTGTTTTCTGGTTTTATATTTTTGTATTTTGTTTTTTTTGAAAAATTCTATAAAAAATTGAAAAAATCTTTTAGTGTTTATATATTTTCTTATATACATATGATACACAGGATATACCATGAGTTACCACCATTACTCGTCTTCTTCCTCTGTCAAACTCTTTAGCGTTTCAGGAGACATGCTTTTCATACCCAGATTTTTGACCAAGAAGTTGAATATTTCTCATGGCAAAGCTTTCGTGAAGATATCTGCAAGTTAATATTTAGTTCTAACAAAGTAGAGTTCCACTACTCCATTCTCCACTTGATCCTTAATAAAGTGGTATCTCACATCTATATGCTTGGATCTCGAGTGTTGAATAATGTTGCAGCATAAAGCGATTGCACTTTTGTTATCACAGTACAAAGGAATCATGTTAAATTTAAGCCCATAGTCTGTTAGTTGTGATCTCATCCATAGGATTTGAGCACAACCCCCAGATAAAGCTATATATTCAACCTCTGTACTAGAGATAGCAATGCTCTTTTGCTTTTTGGATGACCAGCTAACAAGTTTCTCCCCCAAGAATTGAGCACTTCCAGATGTACTTTGTCTAGTATCTTGACACCTGGCGTGGTCTACATCTGCATATGCTGTTAGAGTATTGCAAGAATCTTTCGAATACCAGAGACCCATGTCAATAGTTCCTTTCAGGTATCAAAAAATTTGCTTAACTGCATGTAAGTGCTTTTTGGTAGGCTTTGCCAGATACCGAGCACAAATGCACACTATAAATAAAAGGTCCGGTATGATGGATGTAAGATACATTAAGGAACCAATCATATCACGTTAATGTGTGGGATCAATTAGTTTCCCATGTAGATCTTCATCCAGTTTACTTTTTTCCACCATAGGGGTGTCAACGGGATCACTAGATAGCATACCATATTTCTTTATTATTTCAAAAGCATAATTAGACTGGTTAATAAAGATGGCTCTAGGACTTTGAGAAATTTGAAGTCCAAGAAAGAAAGACATTTTGCCCATCATCGACATCTTAGATTTAGAAGTCATTATTTTAGCAAATTCATCACACATAGCAGGTTTAGTAAAGGCAAAATTTATATCGTCGACACAAATTTGTACCAATAAGATGTCGCGGCCTACTTTCCTGGTGAATAGTATTGGATCGACTACACCCGTGAAGAATTCTTGTGATAGTAAAAAGTTGGACAACATATCATACCACATACATAGAGCTTGTTTAAGACCATAGAGTGCCTTTTTAAGCATGTACACATGATTTGGTTTGTCTTGATCTACTAATCATTTCGGTTGACTAACATAGACCACTTCATGAAGCTCGTCATTCAGAAAGCTGTTTTGACATCCATTTGATAGATTGTCATGTTCTTGTTGGCAGTATTTGTAATAAAGATACGAATGGCCTCTATTCTTGCAACAGGTGCAAACGATTCCTCAAAATCAATCCCCTCCCCATGATGGTATCCTTTGGCAACTAATCGAGCCTTGTTTTTTAGTACACCCCCAAATTCATCTTTCTTAACTTTGTAGATCCACTTAAGTTTGATCACCATCATGAAATCTGGACAGGGTACTAATTCCCAAACTTGCAATCGCTCGAATTCATGTATTTCTTCTTGCATAGCTTCAATTCATGAGGATTCGAGCATTGCTTCTTTAAAATTATTTGGTTCAACTAAAGTGAGAAAGGCATCAAAATAACACCACATAGCGTCAGTCTTAAGTTGCTTTCTTGTTGAGACTGATCAAGAAGGATCTCCAATCACATTTGCTAATGGATGATTCTTAGTCCATTTACCAAGAAGATCTAATAAAGTGTGGGATGGCTGCACATTTGATGATGATCTTTGAGAAGTCGAGTCTTCATGAAGAGTTTCATGGAGTAGATCATCATGAAAGTGTGGTGTTTTTAGGGATTCTTCAACACCTTGAGAGATAATTGGAGATTTTTCTTGTGCTTGTGTTGATGGGGTTACTTGAAGATTGTGCATCTTGGTTAATTAAAGTTGACACAGGTGAACTAGTTGGAATAGCAGGTCTTTGAGTAGCAATTGCAGGAACTGGAAAAACAACACTTAGTGGAGGATTTAAGAGATCATCAAACATTGGTTGGAACAAGATATCCTAATCATTCTTTGTGGGTGGTACATATGGTGTTGAAGAAGGAGGATTTGGTACGAGTCCTGAATTGAGTGTTTCAGGAGTCATGAGTTGAGACCTGGGTCTTGAACTAAATTATTCAGAAGCCATTGCCGCCAGCTCATCAAATTCTACATGAATTGTTTCAATAATCATATGGGTCCTTTTGTTGTAGATCCGGAACGCTTTCTTTGCTGGAGCATAGCCGACGAAGATTCCAATATCTGCTTTTGGTTGTAACTTACTAAAATTGTCACTATCGTTGGTGGGATAACAGAGAGCACTAAAGAAGTGGAGATATGATAAGTCAGGTTTCTTGTTATGGAGAAGTTCATAAGGTGATTTATTGTGACATTTTCTAATCAAGGATCGGTTTTGTGTATAACAAGCTGTCGCAACTACTTTTGTCCAGAGAAATAATAGAGCCTTTAAAAATATCAACATGGTGCGTGCAGTTTCCACAAGAGTTTGGTTCCGTCTTTTGACAATGTCGTTCAATTGAGGAGTGCGAGCGACCGATGTTTAGTGTGAGATTCCGATATCTTCGTAGTAAGCTTTGAGTGTCTGATTGACAAACTCTTTACCATTATATGTTCTTATGTTTCGGACTGTTGCATTGAGATGAACTTGAATCATTTTAACAAATTTGATCATTAACTCTGGAACTTCATCCTTTGATCTTAGAAATTTTACCCACATGAACCAAGAGTACTCGTCAACAATCACCAAAATGTATTTCTTTCCGTTGATACTTTGAATCATCATTGTTCCACAAAGGTCCATATGCAACAGATAGAGATTTTCCTGAATGGAGTCTTCAGCTTTTGGTTTGCGGGAGTGTTTCTTGCTTTTTCCTAAAGCACAAGTGGAACATAAATGATCTTTTAGAAACTTTAATCTTGTTAGCATGCGAACCATTCCTTGTTTGGCCAGTTGAGTAATGTAATCAAAGTTTAAATGGGATAATCTTCGATGCCATAACCAAGATTTGGTTTTGGATGCCTTAGATAAGAGACAGATGGGAGAGTTTGACATCATATTGTCCAAAGACAATGTATATAAGTTTGAGCCCCTTGATCCGTTGAGTAAATCGACACCTTCTAAGTCAAGAATGTGGCATGTGTGTTTGCGAAATGCAACCTCGCGATCAGAATCACAAAATTATCTGGCAGAGAATAAGTTGTGACCTAACCCTTCCACATAATAAACCCAAGAGATCATAATGTTTTTCAGCTAATAATCTCTATAGCCTATTATCTTTGCTATCTGATCATTGCCGAATCTTAAAGTACCTAGAAATTTTGAAACAAAGTTGATGACCTGAGAGCGGTTCCCTGTCATATGCTTGGAGCATCCGGAGTCCAGCTACTAGAGAACAATCTGGACAACCTGAAATTGACACGAGAAAAAGAAGATGGAATATCTGAAGCATTAAATCCCCAAGACTAGTTGGGTTCCGTTGTGTTAGTAATCCTAGATTCTACAATCTTAGATTTACTACTCGAACCTACATATTTTATTGGTTTGGGTCTCCTGCTATAGACTTTAATCTCTGGTTTTTGTGTTTCTACTGATTTAAAAGTGGTTTCCTTAAGAGGCACTACTTTAGTGGAAGTTAACCTAGTCAAAGGGCACGAATTATGTGACATTTCGCATTTTCAAGGTCAATATTAAATCTCAACTTAACTTATGTTTTTGCTTTTAGTAAAATTATGAGTTTTGCTTTTACCCGATTTAGTAAAATTCTCGTTCTTAGCTTTGCGTGAGCCGTATTTAGAAATCTATTCCGTCTTCGCATCTTAAGTGATTTAATATTCTCATAATATCCCCCGATGATTATAATTTTCATCATTTTCATTTTCCGTTGTGTTTCGCGTTTACGTAAATTCTTGCTAAAACTCGCGTTTTTACCTTAAAACTTTACCTTTTTCTTAATTAACCTTACACACACTTTTAATTAAATCATACACAACTAAAAATAAAATAAAAAATTTATTTTTTCACACATCAAGGCCATATGGCCGGTTACCCTATCCCACACACAAACACTTCCCAACTTTTTCTCTTTTCTATAAACCATAATCATTCTCCATTTTTCCATACATGCAAAAGTAAATCTCCCAACTTCAAAAATCTCTCCTCCCTCCCTTCTTCTTGCTGCTGCCGTACACCATACCACCACCATCATCACTCTCACAAATTTTTCCCACTCCTTTTTATCATTATAACACCATCCTAAAGCCTCTTGCAAAGTTTGGTAAAGATTCATGAAGATTTGAAGAAGTTAGGGCTTGTTTCTTGATGTTTTCTTGAAGGGTTTTGATTGGGGTTTTGTTGGAAGAGTATTATCATCATTTGAGAAGGGTTAGAAGCTTTTTAATCTTGGGTTTTGGGTGTTCTTTGGTTCGAATCAGCCCACACAAGAGAAGAGTGTTTGGTGTTTGATTCTCTAGCCCTAATCTTTCTTTTGTAAGCCCTAATCTTTCTTTTGTAAGCCCTATCTTTTTATTTCTTGTTTTCTTTGATTTTCATCCATGAAAATGGATGTTTAAGTTCTGAATATATATGTGTGGTTATGTTCTTGAGGGTGTTTTCAATTAGTTATGGCATTGTGATAGGTCTTAGATGAAATAAAATGATGTTTACAAAGGTTTTGAGTTAAAATAATGGGACTGTTTTAAAAACAGTAGCAAAACGTGTGTTTATCTAAAACTCTTTGGCCTGGAGCATATGATTAAATTACATGCCTGAAAAGATACATGTCTTAGCATCATAGGATAGTTGTATGCTCAACCAACTCCTTAGGATGAGTGAGTTATAGTCAAAACAAGAAAATAGGTCAAATCTGGACATATGATTAGAATACGAGTTAACAACTCAAATGTTTGCATAAATTAATAGATCTTAAATATTGGGTCAGTGGTAGGACCTCTTAAGGATAAACCTTAGCTATGATCCTCAACTTCATTGCTATCATGGTTTGGGGGATTTATGGCCATTTTTAGTAAAAGGGTAAATATTTTTGAATACTTTCTGTTTTGGACTACCAGGTTTAAAATGGTTCTTTTACATGTTATGAAACTTTGTATATTATGTGACTTTCATTCTAGAAACTAGACATCAAATAGCTTTCCAGAGGTAAATGCCCTTCATATATAAAACATTTGTGAGACTAGTAGATATGAGTCCACTAAGTCAAGTTAAAATCAGAAAACGAGAGTTTTTACGTCTAGTCTAAAATTTAAAAACTATTAGTACACGTGATAAATATAAATGTAGAAGCCGAAACTTAGTAATGTTCATTTGCTTCTATAAAGACCAGGTCACAAGTCAATTTGGGGATTAAAAAGGACTTTGGGGATAGTTTCTAGTGTAATGCCATGGCTTATCTTGGGATAAAACACATCTCCCATGATCACTGCATTAAACTTTTTACGTAGTGTTACTTTCTACGTTTTTTAACTAAATCGCGTCACGTATTTTGGATAGGTGCCTAGGGGAGTACTTCCCGCTAGTTCAAGACTATCTTACTTTTGATTTAATTGTTCTTACGGTGAGTTCCATAGCCTCGCTTTTCAACTTTTAAACTGTATTTATACACCTACGAGGGGAGTTACATGGCTGGTTTTATAAAACTGAGCACAAGAAACTTTATGGTTTGCTCGCGACTCCGAATATGAGATTAATTGCATAAGTAGCTATTGCCAAAAGACCCCACATCATGAACTGTTAATTGCTATAATGGGTGAGCGCTAGTAAAGTAAATAGATCTATTGAGTTTGACAGCCCTGTCCGGTGGGTCTCTGAATAGAATCCTTGCGAGCACCCAGTCAACGGGACAATTTGTATTTAGAAGTTAGGTATTAGGCAATAAAACCTATGTTATGGGGTACTTGAATTACATACAAGGATATGTGTTAACGTCAAGGCCTTCGTTGTCATGGCTTATTGCAATGAAACTTGATTAATGGCCTTGTTCCGTACAACAAGTCACACGATGAACAAAACTTGTGTTCTCTTTTATCTCTTACAAACTCTATGGATTCACTCAACATTTTTGTTGACTTTTTAAGCATGTTTATCTCAGGTAATCAAGGGTGATGGATGCTGTGTACGAGGAGTCTGCGCTAAAAGTTTTTAAGAACTTGTATTTTGTTCCATTTTATCAAACTAATCATCCATGATTTGGAAAAACTTATGTTATGAATTTTTGGTAACGATCCTGTGGGACGTATGTTTAATTACTCTGAAACTTCTTTAAATGGAACAATGTTTTTAAACGCCTCTTTTCGAGTCGTTTTCTATATCTTTGTGCAATTGTACTATGAATTAACACCCAATGTTGTATATTCCGCTGTGTGAAAATTGGGGGTGTTAAAAAAACTATGACATAGACTATTAAAGCTAAATACAGATAATCAAACTTAACTAATAAGACATAATAAGCAATTATAAGCACAAATAAGCAAGAAATAAGCTGAAAATAAGCAAATGCAATTATTAAGCTAAGAGACTTGAAATTTAAAGAAGACTTACAAAAGCCTTAGCTAAACAAAGGCTTAAATTGCTCAAAGAGCTGTCAATAAGCTCTAGCTTATCACAAGGATAATCTAGTAAAGTCCTATGAACTCTTCCATTGCTAGTTCATCATCCAAAGCAACCAAATCCATTTTAATCATAGGTATTAACTGATTTTAAATGTTTAAGTATATTAAATGATTAACTTGAGCTCAATCTAAGCTTAGAGACTTAGAGAGCTGAGATGAGCTTATTAGAGCTTATGTAACAGTAACAGCTTATTAAACAAAGTTTGAAAACAAGTGAGCTTGTGAAAAAGTAAAGAGCAGAATAAGAAGACTTGAATTTAATAAAAACAGCTGATTACAATACTGAGAATAGAAATTACATTAAGTAAATATTAAGCTAAAACATTTTGAAAGGAAAAAAGCTAAATTTAATAAGCTGAAAATTCATCTCACTAACTAACTCTCCGCCCTGTGTGTGAAGAGCTCTCTATTTATTATAAGGTCTTGGTGAAGCTTCTAGGAGTCTAGCCAACTCCTCTTATCCATGATCTTAGCCCTTAATCCTTTGATCTCATTTATGGTCCGTTGGATTTGATATGATGAGCACACGGATTGCCAACGTGGCATTCCGTGTGTCAGAGTACTTGTGCTTCTTTTGCACTAAATTTAGTGCAAAAATTCCTCATCATTGGTGTGATTCTTTCATTGCCACGTGTCCTCCTTTGTCCCGGTTTTCGACCTATAGGAGGCCTTAAGTAACGTTTCCTATTGCCAGCTTGACCCTTGGGCTTTGAATCATTAAGCCACGCTGGTTAATTTGAATTACCCTTTGTTTTGATCTTGGGTTTTAACGCGAAGACGATGATGAATAGTAAATTCATTTACACGCCTTTTTTTTAACTGATAGATGGGGGTTTGACTCGGGAGGGTTGGGTCGTTGACCTGGGTTTATAAAAAGAAATGGGATTGGGCCGGGTATTTGGGCTTTGTTATAAGGTTGTGTTATAAAGATAACGACCGTTATCTCTTTATTATAAGGAGATAACGGTGTTAGGGTTTAGGGACTTTTGGTGAAATTAGTGTTTAACATTTAGGGCATTTTGGGTATTTTGAGGATTTTGTCTTTTTGTGGTTGACCAATGTTGACCAAGAGTTGACTTTATTGACCATTGATAGCAATCTTCCGGCTCTTTTACACTCTTTCCGTTCACGTGGTCCGTGTTTGTACGGTTTTGACTGTTTCTCTTGGTTATTTGTTAATATCCTTTACCTCACAATCACAAAGACAAAACAAGCAATATACAAGCATTTTATGCACAATTTTATCTTTTTAGGGACATTTTTGATATAGATAAGGATATGTGGATTTCTCCACATATTAAAATTACAAAATAAGCGGATTGTATGTCCTCACTCAATATTTTACCTCAAAACTTCCTAAACTAAATCTTTGAAAAGTAGCAAAAAGATTTTTGTGGAGATGGTTAAGAATTCACAGTTATAAATACACCCCATTATTTTTCCCATTTTTCAAAAACGTTTTCTTTTTTTTTAACACAGTAAACTTTGAATTTATTCGACTTATTTATTTCCATAATGTTAGGAGGATTATAGAAACAAAGATACATTTTTTCGAATCGAGAATGCCCAAAAAGGATAATTTCATCCGTCCCCTGACTTTTTTCACTTGTTCTAACCAGTCTTTAAACGAAATCCTCGCTAAATTTCAGTTTAAGGATGGCTAAAACTCTCATATTGCAACGTTGTGAACTTTTCACTCCCGACAATTATTATGATCTTAACTGATTGTGCTATTTTTGAATTGTCAATCAATGATTAATGTTTTTTTGCAAAATACTATGCTTCACGTTCCACCCGAGAATAATGAGTATTTAAATGGCGTGATCATCCCATGTAGGTCTTTGTCTAGGCACATCCCTACTTGCGGCCTAAGTGACCAGGTTTTTAACACCCCACAAGAGTCTGTTATCGGGACTCACGGACCTAAGGTTTCAAAAACTCTCAGGTTTCCCGAATATACATAGCTTATAAAATAGAATAGTCAAAGTTCAAAAGCATATTTGAATTTAACAAAAAGAAATCTATTTATTAATTCAAACTTAATATTTATGCAATTGTAACCCTCGACCTTTTAGAAGGCTGCAACATCGGTTGTGAGCCGGCAAGATGCAGCAAACTTTTATCAGTCTCAGATTTTTATTCTTACTATGGGCTTTCTTTAGAAGACTACCACATCGGTTGTGAGCCGGCAAGAGGTAGTAAACTTTTATCAGCCCACAGTTTATGTTTATTATTATTATTATTATTTTTTACTTTATATAGAGAAGACTTCTTTTTGAAAAATTCAAGTATAAGTTTGAACTAAGACTAAATTTTTTGATATATATTACATAAAATTATTTGATTTAAGTTTAGTCTCAAAAATCAACACGTATATTATCCGGTTTAACGTGATTTATGGATGAAGTAAATCACATAATTACTTACATGAGCTCTAGATTTCCAAATAATCCTTTGTTTAGCATCCACACTCATACTTAACTCTATCATTTTTCGTTCTTCGCGAATTTCCGCGAACGCTTAGCCTAGTAAACGTTTAGGAAAAGCTAGAGCTCATACACGCTCGATCAGGTCAAATTTTTTCTTATTCTACCAGCAAGGAAAATCAAATATTTGACATAACACTTATTTAATTTTGAAAACCTTTAAATTTTTTCTGATTTTTGAATATTTTGGTGGGGAAATACGGGGTACGTGAGAACTAACGAGCAAATGTATGGTAAGTTTATATCGAGAATTTTATAACCCCATACTAAACACTAAACATGTCTCTCAATGTTTCCTTGCCTAAGGATTAAAAACCCTAACTCAAAAAGGATCAAATTGCATATCAAACATGAAGAAAGTATCACAAAAATCTCAAGCCGTTTGTTTTAGTCGATAAAAATCTTTAGGATATCGGATTTCCCCAAAACTAATGGCAAGCAAAGGCTAGGAAGCTCGAGTGGACCGAGACAAAACACCGAACACGAGAGTCTTCAGAAAATTTTAGATCAATCCTACAAACAAGACAAGTACAAACAACTATAGAAGAGTACAAGCCTCCTCACACACATTAGAAACTAGAAAGAAAAATAGAAAATGGATAAGCATGGGGTGCCTCCCACGAAGCGCTTTGTTTTTGGTAACCGAGTCACATAGCTTGACTCGATCCCTGAATTCATTTGTCCTTAGGGAGAGTGTGGAGATCCTGGACTTCCTTTGGTGGTAAGTCCCCTCCGAAGTAATGCTTCACACGATGACCATTCACCTTAAAGTTTGGACCATCAGGTTGAGATAACTCAATGGTTCCGTATGGAAAAACTTTGGTGATGGTGAAAGGTCCTGACCAACGAGTTTTAAGCTTTCCTGAGAATATCTTTAGACGAGAGTTGAAGAGTAAAACTCGATCACCAACATTGAAAATGCGGTTTTTGATCTTTGAGTCGTGAAGCTTCTTCGTCCTCTCCTTATAAATCAAAGAATTCTCATAAGCTTGATCACGAAGCTCATTAAGTTCATTCAGCTGAAGCTTCCGGTGATCACCCGCGGTTTTAAGATCGAAGTTAGCATGTTTCAAAGCCCAGTATGCTTTATGCTCTAACTCAATTGGTAAATGGCAAGACTTTCCATAAACAAGCTTGTAAGGCGTACAACCAATTGGTGTCTTAAAAGCAGTACGAAATGCCCACAAAGCTTCATCTAATTTGTCATACCATGATGCATGGTTTTCTCCAACCGTCCTTTCTAAAATACGTTTTAAACCTCGATTGGACACCTCCACTTGACCGCTCGTTTGAGGGTGATAAGCGGTAGCTAGACGATGTGTGACCCCATACTTAGACATTACTTTAGCAAACTGATCATTACAAAAATGGGTCCCACGATCGCTTATTATAGCTCTAGGTGTTCCAAATCGGGCAAAAAGAGATTTTAAAAACTTCACTACAACTCTAGCATCATTTGTGGGGAGCGCCTTTGCTTCAACCCATTTCGAAAGATAATCAACAGCTACGAGGATGTATTTATTTCCTCTAGATGACGGAAATGGTCCCATAAAGTCTATGCCCCAGACATCAAAGATTTCACACACTTGGATGGAATTTTGTGGCATCTCATCACGTTGTGAAATTTTTCCTTGACGCTGGCATGAGTCACAGTTTTTGACTAACTCATGGGCATCTTTGTAGATTGTGGGCCAATAGAAACCGGCATCAAATACTTTTCGAGCGGTGAGATTGGCACTATGATGGCCCCCGGTGGGTCCTTCATGACAAGCTTTGAGAATATCAATAGCTTCTTGCCCATGCACACACCGTCGATATCGCCGGATCACTTGATCCGCACAGGTTTTGAATAGAAAAGGGTCGTCCCAAAAATAGTGTTTGACATCTTTGAAAAAATTGTTTTTCTGGTGTGTTGACATTCCTTTGACAATGAAATTCCCCGCGTGGTAATTTTCAAAATCGGCAAACCTCGGGGTACTTGGGTCACCACGAGAAGTCACCATATTAAGTGTCTCGAGAGGAAAAATTTTGTTAATTTCCTTTGGATCAAAAACATTTTCATACAGGTTTTCTAATCGGGACAAATGATCGGCTGCGTAGTTCTCAGCTCCCTTCGTATCAATTACTTTAAAATCGAATTCCCGAAGGAGTAGAACCCATCTTAGCAATCTTGCTTTGGCATCTTTCTTAGCAAATAAGTACTTAAGGGCGGAATGGTCCGTATACACTATGCTTTTATTCATGATGAGGTATGACTGAAATTTTTTTGAAAGCGTACACCACAGCCAACACTTCCTTTTCTGTTGTGGTGTAGTTTGATTCCGCCTTGGTTATTGTTTTGCTTGCATAATGTATCGGCCTAAAGTGCTTCTCAATTCGTTGCCCCAGAACCGCCCCCATGGCATAGTCGCTTGCATCGCACATAAGCTCAAAGGGTTGGTCCCAGTCAGGAGCAATCAAAATTAGAGCTTCGGTTAATTTCTTCTTTAAGGTTTGAAAAGCTTAAATGCATTCCTTTGAGAAAATAAAAGGAGTGTTTTTCTCAAGGAGATGTGTCATTGGTCGAGAAATCTTTGAAAAGTCCTTGATAAATCTACGGTAAAAACCTGCATGTCCGAGAAAACTCCTAATACCCTTGACGGTAGTTGGGTGCAGTAACTTAGCAATGACGTCTATTTTGGCTTTGTCGACTTCTATTCCTTTATTTAAAATTTTGTGTCCAAGTACGATGCCTTATTTTACCATAAAATGGCTTTTTCCCAATTTAGAGGCAAAATTAGTGTCTTCACACCTTTTAAGCATCTTCTCTAAATTGGAAAGGCATGTTGAGAAAGAATTTTCGAAAACTGAAAAGTCATCCATGAAAACTTCCATTGTCTTTTCAATCATATCATGGAAAATAGCCATCATACACCTCTGGAACGTGCCTGGTGCATTGCATAATCCAACAGGCATGCGACGATAAGCAAATGTTCCGTATGGGCAGGTGAATGTTGTCTTTTCCTGATCTTTCGGATCGATTGGTATTTGAAAATAACCCAAGAAACCATCGAGGAAACAATAGTATTCATTTCCTGCAAGTCTCTCAAGCATTTGATCCATAAACGGCAACGGGGAGTGGTCTTTCCGGGTGGCTTCGTTTAACTTATGATAATCAATACAAACTCTCCATACCGTTACAAGTCTTGTTGGCACTAACTCATTTTCATCATTGGTCACTACGGTCATTCCTCCTTTCTTTGGCACACAATGCACTGGGCTCACCCAAGGACTATCCAAGATTGGTAATATCAATCAGCATCAAGAAGTTTTTCAACCTCTTTTTTAATGACATCATGGATCATTGGATTAACCCTTTCTCTGATGTTGGACCGCTGGTTCATAACCCTCTTCCCATTAGATTTTCTCAGAACAAATTCCCGGGTAATTACCCTTTAGTCAGAAAGTTTCCCAAGAATTGCGTGCTTTCGGACTTTAGAACCTTATGAGAGCGTCTTTTCCTCGACACTCAAATCTTTGGACTAATATGACTGGCAAAATTGTTGTTGTCTTCTAAAATTGCATATTCGAGATGAAGGCGTAAGTCCTTTAGTTCAACCTCAGAGGTTCATCAATTTGAAGATTTGCAGTTTTGGCGTTCACAAAATTTAAGTTCCTCTGATTTCGGCAAATAATTCCATGGTTTCGGCGGTGTGAAGGATCATTGTTAAGAGTGCTTCAGAATAAGAATTCCCCTTCAGGTCATAATAGGATTCATCACTTCCGGGTGAAGATTGATCGTCGGGCTAGAGCAAGAAAACATCAGCTTCTTCTAAAAGATAGAAAATCACTATCCCGAAATGGTGAGGAGTCGAGAAGAATTTGAAACTATCGGATCATAATAGGGAGTAGGATTGCCACTGGCGATCACGTCTAAAAATCCTAGAACTTCCTGAGTATACTCCTCACAAGCTAATTCAACAACGTCGATTCGATTCGCCATCATATCATTATAATTAACCGAGTATCTCGAAGTTTGATCAAGATTGTAAGTAATGGCCTCATTTCCTACTCCCGCCCCCCCCCCCCCCCCCACCCCGAAGTTAATTCCACCTTCGTACATGTCGATCAAGCAGCACGACTGTCTAAGAAAACACCTTCCCGAGAATTAATGTACACGAGTTCTGTTCAAAATCTACGACCACGAAGTCGGCTGGAAACTGGAATACACCAACTTTAACGTTGACATCTTTAGCAATACCGATTGGTCAGGAGATCGAATGGTCCGCTAGTTCTAGTGTCCATGAAAGCGACGTGGAGTTAGTCTGGAATTGTTAAAGTATATTTCCACACGGAAAATGGCATTATATTTAGCTAGCGCCAAGATCGGACCAAGGCTAAGCACTCATGACCATATTACGGGAAATTTACATAATAAGGAATCGCCGGGTCACCAGATTTTTTTCGGTTAACTTGTTAATATGACCGCGCGAGCAATGTTCGTTCAAGTGTCCCTAGCCATCCTCACTAATCTTTTCTTTATTTCCAATTAATGCTTTAAGAGTTGAAGCAAAATTGGGCCATATAGAGTCAAAAGCATCCATGAACCTAATTTTCCGAAACTCTATCTGTGAAGATTGCATAGAATTTCTCTTTTTGTTCATTAGCATTTTCACGGTGCCTCTCATCATTTCGCCTTGAAGGATAAGGAATTGACGGTTTTGGGTTAGGCATCGGTGCACTAACTGGAGCAACATCTGGCTCAGAAACTGGATTTTGGTTTTCAACTAGGACAACCGGAGGTTGGACGTCTTCGGGGGGGGGGGGGGGGGGGGGGGGGGGGGGGGGGGGGGTAATATCCGTATTAGGTAGAAAAACCGGTCCATTGTTACCTCGTTTCTACGTTCTAACTACTTTTATGAGAAATGAAGTAGGGAATCGAAAGGTCCTTGATAAGCAGTACCACTTCTGGTAGTAATACCCTTCAAGTCTTCCTTCGGGTTAGTAACCGTGTTACTTAGAAGAGGACCTGAATTCGAAGATGAAGCGGTATTGGAATTTACGAACTTGTCCTTGGTACCATCTGCTGAGCAGGAACTTGATAAGGTTGAGCTTGGTACACTGGTGGTTGACTAGTCGGAGGTTGATACACTTGTCCTTGATAGGAGTTATTTCCACGGTTTTGATTGAAATTTGTTCCTCGATTCTGGTTGAAATTATTTCCTTGATTCTGATTGAAACGGTTTTGATTGTTTTGAATCAAAGGAAAACCAGGAGGTTGGATTTGGTTCGAAACCATCGGAGGTCTAGAATTGGTATTTCCTTGATTAAAATTAGCTGCAGCAGCTTGTGAAACGTACTCTTGAATGTTGTCTCGATAAAC
>BQNB010000517.1:39161-101046 GCA_026074375.1 Tanacetum coccineum | reverse complement strand
CGTTTTAACAAAAATCGTCGTTATTGGTTAAGTTGCCAGCCGCGCTTAGGATTTTATCCGTTTAAGCATTTATAAATTTTAATTTTCATAATTCTACTCCGGTAACACAATTATTTTAATTTTTAGTATTTTATAAATTTTCTTGCGTTTTGCCGAAACCGTGTTAAAAATAGTACTTTAACACATTTTAATATTTTAACTAAGTGTTTTAAATCAAATATTGTGGTATAAATGTTTTAGAAAAATAAAAATAAAAATGAAAAATGAACATAACATACAAAAACAAACACCCCTTTATTCTTTTGTGCTCCTACAATGTCACACCCCCAAATTCACTGCAGCGGAAGACTAGATTTGGGATTGTGACTTCATGGCGTGAAGAGGACTTGATACGAGAGATAGACCTCTACATGCCAATATACCAATGCAGACTCCATATATTCCGTAATATAGAACACCTGAGAAAACATTGCTAAAGTGTCAACATAAAGTTGGTGAGTTCATAGGTTTCGTTGTTTGATAATAATGATGAACCACAAGATTTATAACCATAGCATGAAATATAGCAATCCTATATATCACAATGAAAAGTATTTACTATTGTCTAAGCTCATGACACTGAAGCGTTAACATATATCATCATAGATAAGCCCGTGCAGATGTTCAACCCGCAACATCCGTATCTGACTCAAATGAAACTGTGTTTGCTTGACTAATGTCAGTCCAAGACAAACAGGGATTGTCAATCCCGATAGATCTATCCATAACATTCGCGCTCCCTCAACCGGTCATCCGGTCAAGAAATTGACAGCTCATGATAAATTGGGCAATATAGCAAGTTGGGTTGAATAGAATCAGTAAATGTACTTGGGTTCAACTGTTAAAAATAAGCAATGTCCACACCCTAAAAGATGATTTAAAACAGTAAAGTAGGGGATATGAAAACTCACCTTGTCGGTTAATCGATGGATATTGAGAGTGGATTAAGGCACGTCAAATAGCGACTCAATCAAACACCTAAGTAATTATAACAGTTTCTGAGTTTACATTCTAAAATTTAATGTACGAAGTAAATTATGCAAATGGTCAAAAGGGTATTGTCGTTTAGGAGTTAACGTTTTATGTTTTCAAAGTGTTGATTAAACCGTTGGCTCTATGGATGGTACACAAATACGCTCTTATAAGTATTTATACCTAATTTGATAAAATTATGTATTAATAAATTATAATCACACGGTCACAGGGTTAGGACAATTTATGTTTTTAAAATATAACTATTATTTACCAATTATTTGGTCTACATATATATGTTTATCTCGCTCTTTTACCTACTCTAGTCGTCACTTACGTCTCGTCTTGCAGTTCTTGTGAGAACGTCTAATTAATTTTTATAAAAATTATTTACTTATATTTAATATTCTTATGTTTCATGGTTTACGATTTAAGTCATATGGCTTTTAAAAATCATGATTTAAACTCAATAAGTTTTGAAACTATTTTTAGTGTTAACTAAAATTTATGAGCCGGGGTAAACTCTCTTATCGGTTTAAAATTTCGTTTCCATTGTTAATAATTTTAAAGCATCGTAAATTATCGTTTCTAGCTTATACTCGTTAAAATAATTATACTTGTTAAAATAAATATACTTGTTACAATAACCGTACTTGTTAAAATAAATATACTCGTTAAAATAACTATACTTGTTATCAAGTTGTCAACCCATTTGGAGCTCGAATCGAAAGTTCGATAGCTACGCAGGTAATTTTATCTACATATCAGAATGTATAATTTAAAGTAGTATAGATATCTCTATGTCAACTTGCTAAAAATGCACTCTTTTATTTCTTACAACTCCACCACGTGACTACATATAATAATTTATGTTCTATCATCTTCTTTGCTTTCTTTTTGGCTGAACCCTGACGCACAACAGTGAGTTGTTAACTCACTGTTTTTGTTTCCTTCCTCTTGCAACAAAGCCCATATGTATATATATTAGTTTTCTTCCTATTCTTGCATGTTTACATCTTATTCAGTTAGCAACAACACGGGTCCATTTTAGACACAAGGACGTTCGGTGTGTGGAGCAACTCAACAGCAGATGCTGCGTTCCTTTCTCTTTGTTGCGCAAAAGTCACAACAAGGCAGCGGCTTGCTGTGAAACCCACTGTCTCGACAGTAGGAGAGGCCCCCTTGCGTCGCGCTTAAACACAATGGGGTAGTCCCATTAGTCATGCGTTTACGAGGATTAGGTGTGAACCAACGAGCATGGTTTGCTCGACATTCATTAAAATATGTGTCGCACCAAGAGCGAGTAAATGGCTCATTGTGGTTTATCTGGTGACATTTGGTCATGCCCCTATTACACATTGAGGTCACGACCAGAGAAACTCTACGAAATTTCACGTGTAATCTTAGTGCATGTTCGTCCCTATTAAGCCAACGTAATATATTACGTGTATGTTTTTAAGGTTTGCATAAGAAGATTTCCTGGTTCGTTACCCGCCCTTAGGAACGATGAGTTATTTACTAGTTTTTCCATACGTCGTTATTTTATGTATGACACAACCCAAACCCTTGTATACGTATGCACATATTAACCACACATGGTTTACATGTCGTGTACAGGTCACTACAGCGGTCGATTATGTGTTTTCCCTCACCAACGACGGCAAGATTTAGAGATGAAAATCGAAACAATAGACGATTGGATGTATTTGTTTCCATGTTGTGAAGGTCACAAGTTGGACGCTGAATGAACTTGGGACAGGATAACTGATATAAATTAAGCATAGCAAATTATAATTAAATTAGCACCTCTCGAAAATAGTAAGATGGGATATGATCAAAACTAGAAAAGGCCGCAGAAAATACGACCTTTAAATAACTTTACCACTATAAAAGACACCAAAATAAGCTCAAATATGAACGCTTAAAACAAATCAATTATAGGGCTAATACTAAACTCTAAATTAACTTTTAATTACATAATAGCAAATATATGCATATATTAAAAAAATCGAGTATACCTACCCTCGTCTCTTACAACCCAGTGTCTAAACGGTTCTTTAAAACCTACACTAATGTATCTAGTCTTGGAGTTGTTGTGCGTCACTGCGCTAAAGGGCTAAATGTTTTGTCAAACTGTTAGCTTCTAATTGAGTTAGTTCTGCCTAGGACTAATCTAGAATTTATAACCAGAAACTTTTATTTAATATAAATCGCATCTAATAACAAATGACTAAAAGAACAGCAAAGTTCACTTAAACCCTAACCTTATATGATCCTTCTGTAATTGGCACTCATTATAATAGAAAACTAAAATGAAATTAATAAGCTGAGCTTTTGAAAAAATTTACTTAAGGGATCGGGGAAGGTTAGAAAACTATTTAAAAATATTCTTGAAACAATGATGAAATTATAGGCACTAGATGCTTAAATAAAGCTTTACTCCCTAAAGAAAGTAAGGAAAATGGTTTAATTCTTTTCTCTAAAAAGCTAATCTATAACTCGCACGCGCTCTCATTACGAGATCGAGGTCTATATTGCTAATAGAAGAAAGGGAAAACCTAACAGTACTAACTAAAAATGAACAACCAGAGTACTAAACTTTGAGTTAGTACTGCTAGGCTTAAAGTTAGTACTGTTCCCGTTATTTCAACTTGCTTAGTACTTAACTTGAGTTAGCTACTGGCTTGTTCCTAAATAGCCTTTAACATTTCCAAGAATCATTTTTTATATTATAAATAAGATATCAATAACCAAAGGGTAAAACACTTTATAGACAATTCATTAATCAATTTTAAGCGTACTTAAATATGCATGAATTGTCTTTCTGCAGTATTAACTTAAAACCATATCATTAGTATTAAATAAACTAGCAGTTCTGCTATAGATAAGTATAAAGTAAGAAAAGAAAGATGACTTACAAACCCCTTGCTCAAAAAGTGGCCGTAAATCAAGAATCTACAAGCTCTAAACTTGTGGAAATCAGTTTAGTGAGAGTCCATAAGCTCCAATCCAAGAACTGGTCTTATCATCCATCAATAAGTCTGTGGTATATTCTGAAGATGTGATTGGTAGTGATTTTCTTTGTAGCTACTTAAATTTTTAGATTTACTTGATTAAAGGCATGCTTATTTAAACAGCTGTATTGGAACTCTTTTTTGAACACCCAAAAACATATGAGCTAAGAAACTTACCACCCGGTATTGATTTAAAAACTTAAACTTGCATTAATTTTGAAAGTGTTACAAAGAAGTCGAAATAAAAGCTAAAAAAACTGTAAAATAACTGAAAATAAGTAGTTATTAAAACTAAAAATAGTATTAAACTTCAGACTAAGTGCCTCAAAGGCTTACAAAAGGCTATTTATGCCTATGTCTTAGGACTTGCAGTTGTGCTTCTTTGGAGAGTAAATACGAAGTGTCGCTTGTTGTGTGAGGTGAATCCAAAGCAATCCCTGCCTTTGATTTTCATTTGTGCTTCTTTGGAGTCAATCTTAGCCATTGAAGATACTGGGAAAGGTGAGGATGCTCAACATGGCTTTTATACAACTGGGTGGGGGTAGTTAGGGTGATAAAATGATTTTGGCTAGGGTGAGAAGTGGTTTTGCAGGGATGAAGGTATGGGGCGATCATACAGTTGTAAACTGGGTTTTAGGGTGGGAAAAGTAGACTTTTTTGGGGGACAGTATGCAGAAGTTTGGTCACTGAAGTAATGTATAGCTTAAATGCAATATCTACCCGGTTGGCAGTTTGGGCCCTTGTCTTTTTAATCTTTTGTAATACAACTTTAGGCTTGGCAGTTTTAGCCCCTCAAGTTGTATTTTCTTCATGCGGATGACTTTAGACTTTGACTTGACTTGGTCCTTTCCTTCCCGTGCTTGGATTTGTTTTGTTTTTGTCTTTCTTTTTGTTCCTTTTGGTTGAATATCCGTTTCCTGCACAATACAAATGCAAACATACAAATACAATGTATTTTTGGTATGTTTTTAGGCTTTTTAAGTCAGCTTAATATGGAAATGGTTATGTGTAATTAAACAATACCCATCGTCCCTATCGAGCCAACGTAATAATAATTAAAGTGTATGTTTTTATAGGTTTGAATAAGAAAATTTCCTGGTTCGGTACCCGCCTTTAGGAAGATGAGTGTTTACTAGTTATATTTCCATAACGGTCGTTATTTTATGTATGACACGATTATCCCCCAAAAACCCTTGTATGGTATGACATAATTAACAACGCTATTGGTTTACATGTCGTGTACAGGTCATGCGAGGCCAAGGTTCGTTAAGCCATATGGTGATCTACTTATTAATGTTTATATAGTCAATGGTGAAGGGACGAGCTTACGATGGTTTTAAAGTTTGCCTATGATGATGAGGAAAATTGGTGTTGAGGAACGGGTCGACCTCCCTTGGCTTTCTATCCCGTTTCAATGCGATGTCTTAAGCTCACGAATGCAATGAAAACCCAATTTAACCTTACTTATTCACTTACTTGCTTAATGAATGATTTGTTAAGATGAGAGAGTGTATGGCATTTCCCATTTTATATACTATGTGGTCGTGTTCCCTTCAATTCCTGTAATTTCAAATTTGTTGTAAGTTGGCATTAATCTTTCATTCATATTCGAGGAATCTCAAGCAATGATGTTGTTTCGTTAAAAATTATTTTGTGTCATTGACCTCATGCAACTATTAAGAATGACCTTGTAACTTGATACATTTGTAATTTGGACTCATTAATTTAATTTAATCAATAATTTATTAACCCAATATAATCTCTACCTCAAACCTATAATTTTAAAATACCATAAAAATATCACAACACTTATTTAAATTTAATTTAATTTTCTAATATTTCATAAATTCCAAATTAATATAATTATATCATAAAAATCATTATCAAATAAATCAAAATTAACACATCCAAAAACTATACAATAATCAAATTACCAACATATACACTTAAAATCAATCACAATACTACTCATTAAACATCACTCCAACAAATACCACTCCAACTTAAATCAAACACTCCCACAACAAAAAATAAAACACTCAACCTCAACACATACAATTCACACTACACCCTCTCCCACTATTATCACAACCATATCCAACACCCCAACCATTCCAACCACCTATCAAAATCCTCAACCACCCCTATACAAAAACATAGTCCAACCCACGCTTCAAAGACCCCAACATTTCCCTATCTGTCTAAAGTAGACACCCCCAAAACACATATCTCCTCCTCCTAACCACACAACTCAACACCACCTTTTATACACTCTCTCACACACCCTTTAACTATTCCTCAAAGACTACCACACATTAGACAAAACCCACACCCCTACAATAATAATAATGTAATCTCTCTCATCCTCACCACCAACTACCTCATATGTTGTTTCATATCCCACTCCTATCCGTGCTCCACCCATGTCCAATACAGATCTTCATCTACCCCTTCACCACCCCTCCCTAACCCCCCCAAAACCCTAATCATTACCCCTTTGTCCCCCACTACTCGAAAACATCCACGTACATCCAACCCTGAACAAAATACCAATCATAAACCAATCCCCCTTGTACACACCCCCCACAATACAATATACACCTCTTCAAAAAAACTCCCAATAATCTAACCCCCCCACAAAAAACAAACCAATACCCCCCTCCTTACTAAACAACTCACAACACCCATCCCCCCACACCTGTAACAATCCCATAAATGATAGACCCCAAACTATATCCATATGTGTAGAATCTATAGACTCAAAAGTGCCAAATATTCCACAGTATATGTGAACACCTGTCAATCTACACACATCTACACCCACTACTTAACACTCAAAATGTCACACCATGTTCACAAAACTAATAAATACCATCCACACACTATCTCAGTATTAAATGCGCACAATATAATTACTTATCCTAGCCATACTGTGATAAGTCTTGCTCATAACAACACACTTAACATCCTACCCCACAATTGTACCACACGAGCTACTATCTACAACTAATTGTGCTCATTGTGCTATATAGTAGATACACCCGCGCACCCACAAAGCCATTTCATAAGAACTGAGAAATCCCACTCAAAAAAATTCCGCTCCATAACAAAGTACACCAAGAGAGACACACATGCCCTAATTTAAATCCAAGCACTCATGATCTCATCTACTGTGTAACAACATCGATAATTACACCAGTGTGAAGCTCTTATACTCTATATCCTAGTATCCACTCTTCACCTGCAACTCTATCTCCTCGATAGCACCCGTCATACGGAGAATCATAATGTCCCTGTACAGATAAAAGTCCTGTCTAACTCTAACTCTACACAATGCATATAAACCACCAAATATGTCCATGACATAAAAATAAAGTCCCACGAATCATAATGTAAAAATTGTCACACCAAGAATCACATCTTAAATTATTATCACCCTACCAAACAATTAAACATATCATGATAGATATCTATCTTAGAAAGATACTAGATATATAAACAAGATGTATAAAGAGAAAGAAATGAGACTAACACTCAATACACACACTCCCTCCACTAATAAACTTCCACCCATTTCCAATAGTCTAATATAGTATATTTTCTTTTTAAATGTTTTTTCATGTGTGTAGAGTGAGTTTTTTGTGGTGTGTTTTTGTTTTGTGTGTGTTCTTCCCTGTTTTTTTTTTGTTGTTGTTGTTGTGTTGTTTGTTGTTTGATTGTTTTTTGTTTTTGTTTTTTGGTGCATACGCTTCTTCACTTAACAAATAAACATCATAAGAAAAGTAGTGAATAATGTAAGGTTTAATTCTGTGTGTGTGTGTTTCATTGCATGTCGTGAGGGCTTAAGTCATCGAGTTGGAAAACGGGTAAGAAGCCAGGGAGGTCGACCTGTGTGTGTCTCATCGCTCCATTTTTCTCATCAATCATAGAGCATACTTTAAAGATCCGGTTAAGAGTCGTCCTATGTTACCTGATATAACATTAATATGTTGATTCATACTTGGATCTCTAGTGAACGTACCTTGGCCTGCATGACCTGTTACAACGACATGTAAACATACCGGTGAGAGATGAATTGGTGAATTAGGCATACAAGGCGTTTGGGTCTTGTCATACATATAATAATAACACCGCTCGTGTAAGAGTCGAGAATTAAATAGTAAACAAAGATATACGTCATCGTCGACCTGGGAAGAGGGTTAATGTACAGGCTTATAGTCGCGCTTGTCAGATATGCTAAACCTTAAAAAACATACCTGTAATATATTACGTTGGCTCGACTAGCGAATGGATCGATTTGTCTGTTTAAGTAGATGTATACATCTAACAATTTGAGACCATATTGAAAAGACGGGACTATTAACAGGCCTAAAAACATGCCACAAATACATTGTATTGTATGTTTGCCATTTGTATTGTGAAGGAAACGGATATTCAAGAAAAGGAGTCTCATAAAAAGAAAGCCAAATACGTGAAACTCACACATGATAGCTCACACTGAAGCATGGGAAGGAAAGGTACCAGGATCATAGGTCACAAAAGTTCTGTGAGAAGTCATCCGAAAGTGAAGCATTTACTATCAACTGAGGAGGATCATATAACTGCACAAGCTATTTATCTCAGTTGTATTACAGATACCCCACAGATTCTAAACAAAGACAAGGGCTAAACAGTACTCTACATCCACGAGAGATCTAGGGGAGGGGGGTCTCGTGTGAGAGTGATTTTGATTGAGCAGTTTAAGCACTATTACTTCCTCTCCAAGGGGGACCACAAACTCGCACTCACATCGTTGCTACCCCAACCAAAGTCTCTCGTTCCCACACCTCAAAACGCCCCAGTGCGCTCAAACTGTATGTCGCCCCATACCCCCCACTTGCCTGCCCATGCATAAACCATAATTCCTCACCATATCGCCAAAATCATTTGCGTATGTCCACCCTACTGCTCCCACCCCCCAGTTTGGTATAAACTCAGCCCATGTTGTCAATCCCTCACCTTTCCCATATGTCGTTCTTATCATGCGCAGCAGAATGATTGACTCCAAGAAGCCATATGAATTCATAAGGCCATGAGATTTGCTTTGGACGATCGCTCACCTCTCTCTATCAACAAGCACTCTCTCGCTCTTTTTACTCTCCAGTATGAGCCC
Source organism: Tanacetum coccineum (assembly GCA_026074375.1). Taxonomy (NCBI): domain Eukaryota; kingdom Viridiplantae; phylum Streptophyta; class Magnoliopsida; order Asterales; family Asteraceae; genus Tanacetum; species Tanacetum coccineum. Next base: position 91,869 of record BQNB010000517.1, on the reverse strand, counting down.
CGCCACAAGCTGCAAGTCCAACGAAGCATCGGCTTTAAAATAGAGCTTTTTGTAAGCCTTTGTGGCACTTAGTCTTAAGGTTTAATCTAGTTTTTAGTTTTTAATAAACTTTGCTTATTGTTTCAGTTATTATACAGCTTTTAGTTTCACTGCTTTGTAAAACTTTCAAAATTAATGCAAGTTGAAGTTTTAAATCAATACCAGTGTTTTGTTTCTTAATCATTATTGTTTTGTGTTCAAAAAAAAAAATGGAAGTTTTCAATACAGCTTGTTTATAAGATGCCTAATCAAGTAAATCTAAAGTTAAGTAGTAAAGAGAAAATTCATACCAATCACTTAGTAAATATTCCACAGCTTTGTGTTGGTGATTAAGCCAGTTCTGGACTGGCTTATGGACTTCCTAACTTGTTTCCTCATGTTAGAGTTGTAGATTTCTTGATTTTGCCATGTGTTTGAGCAAGGGGTGTTGTAAGTATCTTTTCTTTTCTTACTTTACTTATCTATTGCAGAACTGCTAGTTTATTTAATACAACTGTTGGTTTTAAGTTTATACTGCTAGATTAATTCATGCTTATTTAAGTGCTTATTATTGTTTAATAATGATTATATGTGTTTTACTTTGTTTTTGATATATGTTTTTAATAAAATGTTTTTTGGAATTGTTAAAGGCACTATTTTGAAACAAGCAGTATCTAACTCCTAGTTAGTATGCTAGTTGATTTAGGAACAGTTATTAACTTTAGCCTAGCAGTACTAACTCAAAGTTAGTACTGGTAGTTCATTTTAGTTAGTACTGTTAGTCCATTTCTTCTTATTAGCTTATTGTCTCTACTTATTTAAGATTAGATTAGCTTTTTAGAGTAGATTAAACCATTTTCCTTTACTGTCTTTAGGAGTAAGCTTATTTAAGCTTATTCTCCTTTTCAAAGTATTTTCAAGTGTTCATCAGTTTTAGTTTTCTAGCTTATTTTCATTTTGTTGCTTTATTCCAATTACTAAGTGCATATTAAGGTTAGGTGAACTTCTGTTTTAGCTTTAGTTTGCTTATCTTTTTATTTCTTTAAGGTCTTGTTAGCTAGCAGTAATAAACTTAAGCTAAACAGTACTACTTTAGCCTAGAGTACTAACTCCAAGTTAGTACCTGGTGTTTAAAATGTTTGATAATGTTGTTAGTACTGTCGTGTTTATCTTGTTTAATTTAGCTTTTAATTGCTTTTTTGTATTTGGTTATTTAGAGTTATTTTGCTATTTTGATTTGTTTTAAGTTCATTTGTGCTTAATTTTGTGCTTTAGTGTAAAGTTTAAGGTTTTTGCCTTTTCTAGTTTTGATTTTTATCTCCAGCTTATTTTCTTTGCTATTTTTATGTTGCTTTTGCTTATTTTTATAGTTTTCTGTCCCCTATCATTCTTGTGACATTCAAACACAATCATCAATCTTGTCTTTGATTTTCCATCTCTAGCCTCGTTGGGACATAACGACCCGGAGTTTCTCTATACTGCTTCCGGTTTACTTGAATTCGCGTGATTCTGATCCTTTTTGTGTTGTGTTTATATTTGTTTATATTTAGCCATATAAAAAGGTGTGAGTTCGCGCGTAATCAACGGACATGCACTAAGATTACACGTGAAATTTCGTAGAGTTTCTCATGTCGTGACCTCAATGTGTAATAGGGTCATGACCAAATGTCACCAGATAAACCACAATGAGTCATTTACTCGCCGTTGGTGCGCCACAAATTTTAATAAATGTCGAGCAAACCATGCTCGTTGGTTCACACCTAATCCTCGTAAACGCATGACCAATGGGACTACCCCATTGTGTTCAAGGGAGCGGACGGCAAGGGGCCGCTCCCACTGTCGAACAGTGGTTTCATCAGCAAGCCGCTGCCTTGTCTGACTTTGGCAAAAATAGAGAAGGAAGCAGCATCTGGAGTTGAGTTGCTCCAACATCGAAAGGTCCTTGTGTTAAAATAGAACCGTGTTGTTGCTAAATGGATAAGTTGTAAACATGCAATATAGGTAGAAAAACTAATTATATATATACATGTGGGCTTTGTTGCAAGAGGAAGGAAACAAAAACAGTGAGTTAACAACTCACTGTTGTGCGTCAGGGTTCAGCCAAAAAGAAAGCAAAGAAGATGATAGAACATAAATTATTATATGTAGTCACGTGGTGGAGTTGTAAGAAATAAAAGAGTGCATTTTTAGCAAGTTGACATAGAGATATCTATACTACTTTAAATTATACATTCTGATATGTAGATAAAATTACCTGCGTAGCTATCGAACTTTCGACTCGAGCTCCAAATGGGTTGACAACTTGATAACAAGTATAGCTATTTTAACGAGTATATTTATTATAACAAGTACGGTTATTGTAACAAGTATATTTATTTTAACAAGTATAATTATTTTAACGAGTATAAGCTAGAAACGATAATTTATGATGCTTTAAAATTATTAATAATGGAAACGAAATTTTAAACCGATAAGAGAGTTTACCCCGACTCATAAATTTTAGTTAACACTAAAAATAGTTCCAAAACTTATTGAGTTTAAATCATGATTTTAAAAGCCATATGACTTAAATCGTAAACCATGAAACATAAGAATATTAAATATAAGTAAATAATTTTTATAAAAATTAATTAGACGTTCTCACAAGAACTGCAAGACGAGACGTAAGTGACGACTAGAGTAGGTAAAAGAGCGAGATAAACATATATATGTAGACCAAATAATTGGTAAATAATAGTTATATTTTAAAAACATAAATTGTCCTAACCCTGTGACCGTGTGATTATAATTTATTAATACATAATTTTATCAAATTAGGTATAAATACTTATAAGAGCGTATTTGTGTACCATCCATAGAGCCAACGGTTTAATCAACACTTTGAAAACATAAAACGTTAACTCATAAACGACCATGCCTTTTGACCATTTGCATAATTTACTTCGTACATTAAATTTTAGAATGTAAACTCAGAAACTGTTATAATTACTTAGGTGTTTGATTGAGTCGCTATTTGACGTGCCTTAATCCACTCTCAATATCCATCGATTAACCGACAAGGTGAGTTTTCATAGCCCCTACTTTACTGTTTTAAATCATCTTTTGGGGTGAGAACATTGCTTATTTTTAACAGTTGAACACAAGTACATTTACTGATTTACTATTGGGTCTAAGTCCCTATTCAACCCAACTTGCTATGTTGCCCAATTTATCATGAACCGTTAATTCTTGTAAGCGCGAATGTTATGGATAGATCTATCGGGATTGACATCCCTGTTTGTCTTGGACTGACATTAGTCAAGCAAACACAGTTTCATTTGAGTCAGTTACGGATGTCGCGGGTTGGACATCTGCATGGGCTTATCTATGATGGTACTTGTTAACGCTTCGGTGTCATGAGCTTAGACAATAGTAAATACTTTTCATTGTGATATATAGGATTACTATATTTCATGCTATGGTTATAAATCTTGTGGTTCATCACTATTATCAAACAACAAAACCTATGAACTCACCAACTTTATGTTGACACTTTAGCAATGTTTTTCTCAGGTGTCCTATGTTCGGGATATATATGGAGTCTGCATTGGTATATTGGCATGTAGAGGTCTATCTCTCGTATCAAGTCCTCTTCACGCCATGAAGTCACAATCCCAAATCTAGTCTTCCGCTGCAGTGAATTTGGGGGTGTGACAGATTGGTATCAGAGCTCTTGGTTATAGAGAACTAGGTTGCATTAGTAACTCTAGACTATAACTGGCTCTTAAGTACATATCAGAATAGCATCCACACTATCTATTACTATTTACTTCCTAAGTTAACAACTGCTTGGCACGATATCATTAAATAACTAAATTACCGCTTATCCGTCATGAAATACATGTTTCACTAAGCCACACATTATCATTCACCATCTTGGAATAACATATCATATGGATTACGCATTTGTATCATCCTAGTGCAAGGAAACTGCCATAACTCTCTCCAAATAATTAACCCTGTAATCAATATCACACTACGAAGAGTCACTTACATAATATTATAGACGTTGTTAGTAATTACATCCGTACTATCTCATTTTGTGAGGGTTACTTACATAACACTTCGGGATGCCTTAATAATCACCCACTCGTTACCCCATTACACAAGGAATCTTTATAGCAACTGTTGTAAAATACCTATACTACTATCTACTATGTCGGTATACCCTTGAAAGTATTTCAAAGTATATAAAAACCTACCAAAAAGCACGTGCCGCTTGAATACACCAATAATTGGCGAATGTCACATCATCGGGAAACGTGAACAATAAACTCATAATGGGAAGAAATTGAAAACACACCCAGTAAAAGTAAGATACAATAGTCGTAATTAGCAGTCATAACTACGGAAAGAAATTTAAGACATAAAGGTTTACACCAGCCCTGCGTCAAGAATAATATGAACTCCATGGATATGCACCTATTATCCGGAAGCCTACCACACTATCCGATCACCAGCTTGGGTCTTAACATAAGGATACCACCAATAATTGCGAGTAAATTTCCCAAACAAACAAGAAACATACGAACGCTTAAATCCAACACTCCTCTATATATCCTCGAGACATAGTATGAACATGCAATACACCTTATCTCAAAATAGATAACACTCATAAGTTAATCTTTACCCGGATATGGGATGTAAACAGAAGAAACCCTATTTTGTCATATGCAGGGTGTATTCGAGAAATGCCTCAATCACTTTCCAGCAATGTACCTGACAACTCCCCCGAATAGGAAGCCACCACGGGACATTCCATTCCAAGAAGAATTGACTCGCCAACCTCTCAGGCAACCCAATTACCTGAGCTAGGGCTAACATTGACCCCTACTATAGGGCTTGAACACTCCCAAGAAATAAATAACATCAGTGTTCCTACACTAATACCACAAGCACCTGGGCCATCTCGAAAGAGAAGTAGATCACCATCATCGCCATTCTTCCCAGATGCCATTACCTTCTCTGACGGTAGACCAACATTCGAGACATCAGAACTTAACCCAGAAGATGTGACGGCCAGACTAGAGGACCTGGAAGTAGAGATTGACACTCTTCATGCAGACACTGAGGACAAAGAGCTCCTGATCTCCAAATTGCAGGATTCTCTCGCAGCTGCCGAGAGGGAGATCGCAATATTGCAGATAAGGGTAGCTGATACCGAAAGCAGGCGTGCTGAGGATCATGAACAAATTCAGAAGATTCTAACCCGCCTAAGCCTATAAGCAAGACAGCCAGACTCGCTATAACCATGTATCATAGCTGGCAAAGGAACGTCTGGGCAGAAAAATCAATAAAGACTTGTACCTTACTTTCATGAAATAATAAATGAAATAACAATTCTGCCCTAAAAAGTTTCTGAGTACATTTACCCAGTATAGGAAGCACCTTGTGTTTGATAATATTTAGAATCAAATGACAAGCATTGTAATGCGCCAATGAGATAACACTATCAAAATTCAACTCAGTGCAAAACAAGTATGCTCATTTCCCAACAAATGAAAAAAAATATAATCATGAGCCCGAAAAATGGAAATAGGGAAGCTATTACCGATGAACACTAGGAAACTTGAAGGATCATTTTAGAAGGGCCACACATCGTACTTCAGACAAGAAACAGTAATCCTTACTAAAATCAATTTCTTTCTTTCACTATTCAACATTTTGTCAGTCCAAAATTCTTCTCATCTACAATCAATAAATGCCTTTTCAATGAAAGAGGAAATACTGAACGCATCTAGAGGTTTACCAGGTAATAACCTCGAATCATACCAAGATGCGAGGTAGGGCACATAGCAATATCTGATTTTAACGAGAAAGATTAAACCATAAAATGTATAACACGAAGCCCTATTCAATCAGATCCATAGTATTTTCGTTCATAATACAACAAAATACAAAATATAGGAAATATAACAAAAATGTAAAATGCTAAAACAACCGATACATCATCGCGAGAGAAGAAACACATCGGGTAGACAAGCAAAACGAGAGATGTGATAATGATGATCATGATAGGAGTAAAAATCTCGATTGGAAACTCAATAGGGATTGGTAACCGACAATTTCGAGGAAGAAGGAGAAAAACTTAATATGGTGGAGTGACGATAATTCAAGATAAGAGGTAAGTAAAGTGAAAGTTGAGAGAGATAAGAAAAGGGGCGGCGTAGTGGGCAGGGGTTATGAGGAGTTCTGATTTAAAACATTTATGATGGACAAGTTTTGTTTAGCAAGAGCGATTGCAACCAAACCCTAAACTTTCAACAAAAGTGATTATTCAAAATAAATTATATGCTAAGATAATAATTCTACGAACACATAGATATTACACGCCAACATATGAAGCGATATGCACTTAGTAAGATAAACACATAAGGTGAACATAAACCTTCAGAGAACCACATGTGTGTTAGAAAGTAGCAAGGAAATAATAAATCACAAATCAACATATAACGTAACATCCCTTATCAGGTGTTTGGGAGACACGACGATTTATATATACTACAAGTCTCTGTGCCAACTACGCTTACAATCACAAACAAATAACTAAAGGAAAAGGGGATGTCAATGTAAACCTGAGGTATACATAGCCTGATCAACTATGTATAAGTTAGGTCGACAGAGATATGCCCAATAGTACTCGATGTAATAACAAAAGTTTAAACGCGTACACATTTTACTCATTCATCACATTGAAAACAATACTCAAGAAAACTATGAAAGACTACGATTCATCATAATACATCGTGAGGATTAAATCCTACATAAACAAAACAAAGTTAGAGATGGACATTTAATGATTCCTTCTAGAGGATTCGGCATAAGACCAATTAAAATGGTTAAGAATAAAACGGCAATACAACCCGCACGCCTACTTATGAAAGCTACTTTTTCCAGAAAGCTTTCACGCCAATCGCCATAATGATGAGTGGCACAATAAGCCCTAGTATTGCAACGATGTACTGATGATCCTCTTCCTGTAGAACACTCGCCAAATAACAACCAACCACCACTACGAACACAACCGCAATCAAGGGAACAAGATACGACATTTTAATCTAAGGACGAATGGAAATTTAAGTAAGGAAACTTATTTTACGTTTTGACGAATTCAAGAAAATGGAAAAGTGTATATATACATATAATGGAGGTAACGGCTCGCCACATTCTAGCCATTGGAGCCCCACTTGCCACCTTTGTCCTTTTCTTAACCCATGCCACGAGTAAAACATTTAAATTCAGGACAAAGATTCCGACTTAAAAGGACTATGACACCTTATGAAAATTTGAATCTTATTCCAAACCCTCAAGGAAAAACCAATCACTAAAAAATTTTTAATTGCTAAGTAATCTCATAAAATAATTCCTTTGGGAAAAGGTTACAAATTAATAACACTATACCAAAACCCCTTTACGATACTGTAAAGGGACAGTAATCATGTTTACTCAATTATTTAATACAGAGTTATCACGCAAACACTTTAAAATACTGTGTGCATACAGTAGTCATAGTCGCTCAATTATTCCATCCAAGATGTATCATGGCAAGGCAACAATCACGAAGCAAACATTTTGGTACTACAGAAATCAAATGCATTCATTCGAACTTACTAGGTTACTATCATGATAAACGTTGGTTTGTGAAAGTGGAAATACAAATACATGGCTAAGACAACAATGTTTTATTCAAGTGGTACAACAACATGGTTACAACAATACTTAGACCATTAATCCGATGACTCGCAATCTGAGTCGTACCTCACTACCCCAAATTCTAAAAAGAATGCATCATTCTCAGCTTGTTCTTGCCTAATTTTCTCCTCTTGCACCTTTTTTCTCCTCTTGCGCCTCTTTGTTCATAGCCTCTTCTTCCAACATTTCTTTTAGAGCTTCTTCATCCATACGAAGTTGATGTAACTCTTTCTCGGTAAGAGGGAAATCAGTTTGTGATGACGAGCAAGCTATACCTCTATATGTGCGGCCAGAGTATTTTCCTGGAACCAAGCCGACTTAGTCTCCATTTGTTTCTTTAGTTGTACCGCCTTCCTATACATAGAAAGATGCAGCTTGCAATCTTTTTCAGAACTTTCCTTTAAAAGAGTGCAAATCAAGGCACGGCTCTCTTGAGAAATGTCATTACATTTCTCATAAGTTTTTCTAAGATCGTCCCTGACAGCACATGAATCTTAAAACTGAAAAGCTAAATCCAAAAGCACATCCTGACGACCCTTATCTTAGTTAATTAACCTCTGCGCCAAGGCTTCGATTTCAGAATCGGTGTGGGGAAGCGAGCATACCATTTGAAATATCTTTGTAGTAGGATTAAGGTTTGAAAATTTGAGAAGAGAAAAGTGGTATTTATAAGGCAAAGATGGAGAAGGTAAATAATTTAAGGCCTTGTCATTTACTTCAATGGGTATATTCCAAACATTTTGTCACCTTGGATCGTCCTGATAGCGAGGTATTCAATTAGGGATACATAAGAACCAGTTTAAGAACAAATACCCTCACGCGTTCGCAAATCCCCAACCCCCTACAACGTCTTGATTTCGTGGGCGAAATCTTCTAACCTGGGGAGGATGTGACACCCCGTAAGAAAAATTAGATTCTCCCTGCGTTAAGTAAAAGTCACGTTCTGCAAGTTTTCAAGTCTACCGTTAATTTCAACGAAAAGCTATCTTATGATCGTCAGTACATTATTTTTACCATGAAAATCTAAATAGCACGCAAATATTACCATTATCGCCTTTGTGTCTAAAAGGATATTTTAGAACTCGTAACAATAAAACCATATTTATTTCACATTCGGGGAAACGAAGTCATTTATCTACATTATTTTCATGAAACCGTCTAGACTTGGATAAATAAACATGTGCATGTCGATATCCAAGATTTCCTTGTAAAGATTTCATCTCGTTATGCTACCCATCTCAAAACGTAACATAGCAAGTTACGAGTCATGTCAATCTACAAACTAATCCAAAAGAAAATATATGAATATGAACATATATGTATATGTGTGCACGTTTACATACATAGATATATAAATAAAGCATAAATAATGAACCATCATTTCACCACTCTACTGATAATCTTCAAGGTTCACGTGCAAAGCTCTCCATATTTGACTCAACGCATAATAGGTAGGGTCAACACCTGAGCAAAGATTCAAAATTTGATATATCTCATCACCCGTCACTCTTCCATCATCCACATACTATAATACTGATCCAATTACCAAATAGTGCCATGATGACAAATAGTCTTATAAAAACACCATCATTACTAGATTCCTCTATAGTAAATGAAAATAATATCAACTTTCATGCAATTTGAAAAGTATCAGGAACGAGGAAATGGATACTAGTATAAATAGGGTTTCATGCACTCTTCTCTTGGCACAAAATCATTCACAAAGCAAGTAGTAAATAAGTGAGATTCGAGTAGGGTTTTCATTGAATTGTAAGCTTAAGACATCGAGTTAGAAAACGTAGAAGCCAAGGGAGGTCGACATATCTTCATCACCATCTTTCTCATCGTCGGAGTCAAACTTTAAACCTCGATAAGTCGTCCTCGTGGCTTAGCATCTTTCATTAATATGTCCTCTATATTATAGCTTAACGAACCTTGGCCTCGCATGACCTATACACGATATGTAAACCATGCATGGTTAATATGTGCATACGCATACAAGGGTTTGGGTCGTGTCATATATAAAATAACGACGTATAGAAAAACTAGTAAACAACTCATCGTTCCTAAGGGCGGGTAATGAACCAGGAAATCTTCTTATGCAAACCTTAAAAACATACACGTAATATATTACGTTGGCTCAATAGGGACGGACATGCACTAAGATTACACGTGAAATTTTATAGAGTTTCTCATGTCGTGACCTCAATGTGTAATAGGGGCGTGACCAAATGTCACCAGATAAACCACAACAAGTCATTTACTCGTCGTTGGTGCTCCACATATTTTAATGAATGTCGAGCAAACCATGCTCGTTGGTTCATACCTAATCCTCGTAAACGCATGACCAATAGGACTACCCCATTATGTTCAAGCGCGACGCAAGGGGGTCGCTCCCACTGTTGAAACAGTGGGTTTCACAGCAAGCCGCTGCCTTGTCGTGACTTTTGCGCAACAAAGAGAAAGGAACGCAGCATCTGCTGTTGAGTTGCTCCACACACCAAACGTCCTTGTGTCTAAAATGGACCCGTGTTGTTGCTAACTGAATAAGATGTAAACATGCAAGAATAGGAAGAAAACTAATATATATATATATATATATATGGGCTTTGTTGCAAGAGGAAGGAAACAAAAACAGTGAGTTAACAACTCACTGTTGTGCGTTAGGGTTCAGCCAAAAAGAAAGCAAAGAAGATGATAAAACATACATTATTATATGTAGTCACGTGGTGGAGTTGTAAGAAATAAAAGAGTGCATTTTTAGCAAGTTGACATAGAGATATCTATACTACTTTAAATTATACATTCTGATATGTAGATAAAATTACCTGCGTAGCTATCAAACTTTTGATTCGAGCTCCAAATGGGTTGACAACTTGATAACAAGTAAAGTTATTTTAACGAGTATATTTATTTTAACAAGTACGGTTATTGTAACAAGTATATTTATTTTAACAAGTATATTTATTTTAACGAGTATAAGCTAGAAACGATAATTTAGGATGCTTTAAAATTATTAACAATGGAAACAAAATTTTAAACCGATAAGAGAGTTTACCCCGGCTCATAAATTTTAGTTAACACTAAAAATAGTTTCAAAACTTATTGAGTTTAAATCATGATTTTTAAAAGCCATATGACTTAAATCGTAAACCATGAAACATAAGAATATTAAATATAAGTAAATAATTTTTATAAAAAAATTAATTAGACGTTCTCACAAGAACTGCAAGATGAGACATAAGTGACGACTAGAGTAGGTAAAAGAGTGAGATAAACATATATATGTAGACCAAATAATTGGTAAATAATAGTTATATTTTAAAAACATAAATTGTCCTAACCCTGTGACCGTGTGATTATAATTTATTAATACATAATTTTATCAAATTAGGTATAAATACTTATAAGAGCGTATTTGTGTACCATCCCTAGAGCCAACGGTGTAATCAACACTTTGAAAACGTAAAACGTTAACTCCTAAACGACAATACCCTTTTGACCAATTGCATAGTTTACTGCATACATTAATTTTAGAGTGTAAACTCAGTAATTGTTATAATCACTTAGCTGTTTGACTGAGTTACTATTTGGCGTACCATAATCTGTTATCAATTCCAGACGATTAATTGACAAGGTGAGTTTTCATAGCCCCTACTTTACTGTTTTAAATCATCTTTTAGGGTGAGAACATTGCTTATTTTTAACAGTTGAACACAAGTACATTTACTGATTTACTATTGGGTCTAAGTCCCTATTCAACCCAACTTGCTATATTGCCCAATTTATCATGAACCGTCAATTTCTTGACCGGATGACCGGTTGAGGGAGCGCGAATGTTATGGATAGATCTATCGGGATTGACATCCCTGTTTGTCTTGGACTGACATTAGTCAAGCAAACACAGTTTCATTTGAGTCAGTTACGGATGTCGTGGGTTGAACATCTGCATGGGCTTATCTATGATGATACATGTTAACGCTTCGGTGTCATGAGCTTAGACAATAGTAAATACTTTTCATTGTGATATATAGGATTGCTATATTTCATGCTATGGTTATAAATCTTGTGGTTCATCATTATTATCAAACAACGAAACCTATGAACTCACCAACTTTATGTTGACACTTTAGCAATGTTTTTCTCAGGTGTTCTATATTATGGAATATATGGAGTCTGCATTGGTATATTGGCATGTAGAGGTCTATCTCTCGTATCAAGTCCTCTTCACGCCATGAAGTCACAATCCCAAATCTAGTCTTCCGCTGCAGTGAATTTGGGGGTGTGACATTTAAGCTTTGAGGACAAAGCTCATCTAACTGGTGGAGACTGTAACATTTCTCAATTTCAGGTCATTTTACGACTTCAAGTAATTGTCACTATTTATTTTGGTCCTATACGTGTTTACTTTTAAATTAACTTTTAAGACAAATCACGTAGACTAGAAATAATCATTTAATATAAACAATCGTCAAATTAATTAAGGTTTACATCAACCAAGTAATATATAATTATTAAGAAGATAATTATTAACTTTGCGTAATTTATTTTTATTGGTCACGTAAAAGGTTTACATTTCACGATAAAATACATTTGGACACACCCCGAAAATACCTAGACTTACCTAGGCTCAAACCAATACCCACTTATAAACCTTAATACAAAAATTAAATCAAAACTTGTGTTACTAAGCCACTATGGCCGGACATGGGTATGTAAAACCCATAAACCATTTAAACCATGTGCTAAATCAACTAGAAAAGATCCTAATACCTTCCTAAGTACATGTACAATCCATGGGTAATTAAAGCATGTACTAAATGTCTCCACTTAGCCTAAATACACAATGGTTAATAACCATGTGAGCCCTTTTCTTCTCTTGATGACCGCGGCAACCACAACAACATATACACATCATGAGATCTTCAAAATCCTAGTAAATCTTGTACTTATATCATGTAATTAAGTAGATTAGCAAAACTATGTCCAAGGAACTAGAAAACACAAAACCACTAGGGCTTGGATCGGTTTTAGTTTGGTTTGTGGGACTAGAAAAGCTAACTAGGCACTTGTCTATAAATACACACTCACACTTGACATTTTACACTCTTACAACTCACACTCACTCAAACAATAAACATATATACTCCTTTTCTCTTATTCGGGTCTCAAACCGCAACCAAATACCTCCCTTGATCTCATTCGAACCCACAAACATTTCTAGTTATCATACAAGTTTATAAAGAAGTTTACACGAGCTAGGGTTGGGTATTTACAAAGCTTTGAAGCTAGGGTTTGGTTATTGATCGTATTTTATACGCGTGGGTTGCCACATTGCTCGCATACACTCAAACCAAAGCATTAGGACCCTTGTAAGTCGCGGTTTAACCCTATTTCCTTAAGTATTATATTTGTTTTCCTTTGTTAGCTAGCCAATATGACTCGTATATGTTTATATATTGTGCTAGTAAGAATTCACACGTATTAAGTGCGAAATGTACATGTTATACGCAATGATGTGGCGTATAACGACTTGTGTGGTGTAAGAATGCGAGAAAACACGTAACATGTGGGATCTTTAGCAAGCAAAGGCTTTAAAACTTTTGTTTATATAAAAAGTTTGGACCTCGATGTATACTTATACCTTAGACACGATTTTAATAAAAACAACACGTAAACTTTCGTTGTGAACTATACACGATGGCTTAGGAATACGAACGCGACATTTGTGAACACTTGCATGTAAGATACGACGTGTATATGAGCTAAATACATGACATTTTGCCACTAGGGCCTTTCGAATAATCATGTATGTTGCTAAGAGAAGCAACGGGCCACAATAGGCTCGTATAATACTAGAGAGTGCTCGGCCCGGGCCCAACCGGCCCAACAAGCCCAATAGTTGAGCCACAACTTAATTATAAGCTCTATGAGCTTATTGAGAGTCGTACAAATATAGTTGAAACATATATGGACCCTAATACTAATTATAGAACCTAGATAAACCCTCATCGGGCTTACAAGCCCACGACCGAGCCCAACAAGAGCTTACAAGCTACAATAATCTCAAACAGCTTATTGGTAAGCTTATACAACTTTGATGAGCTGAACTATCATAAGCTAGATGGAGTTAATGGACCCATATATAGTTAACAGACCTTAATGGATCAAATCGAAACCTTTAAAATCCATTCGGACCCTTAATGGACCCAACAGCCCATTAACGAGAGCTTATTAGCTTATTTGGATAAGCTAGACCAAAAACAGATTTAATAAGCTTAAAAAAGGTAGAAAATAAGCTAGGAATGCTAAGTGGACCTTTGTATTCAATTCGGGTTGAGATATTGGGCTCACGAGCCCAATAAGCTCGAAAAAGGCCAAAATAAGCTCTCCCGAGCTTATTTTCAACTTAACCGACTTGAATAAGCTTAATGGAGGCATTTGTGCTTTTTAAAACCTAAATGGACCTTTAGAACACTTAATGGACTTTAATGGGCCCAATAAGGCCCATTAAGCCAAAATAAGCTCGTTAAAGCTTATTTATAAGCTAGGGCAGCTTATATGGCTTATTTGGACTTAATTAAACATAATGCCACTTGTTGGGATTTAATTGGAGTAAAAATGCAATCTTTACAAAGTCGGAGGACTAAAAGTGCCAATTTATAAACTTAAGGGTCAAAACAGTCATTTACTAAATTTAACAAGTCCATGGACTGTTTCTGTCAATTCTGGAAACTAGGGGGCTGTTTCAAACCTATAAGGACCTAAAGTGTAACTTTGTAAAGTTAAAAGACTAAAAGTGTAATTATAAGCGCGAGTGTTATAAATCAATCTATTTGGGATTGACATCCCCGTTTGGGTAAGTAGCGCTCACTGTGCCGGTTTGCCGGACAACAAACGTATACCATGTCGGATTTGGGATGTTTCAGGTTAGAACATCATTCACAGGTAATGTTGGCAATTTATTGCCTTCATACATGTCGAGCTTCAGTGTCATGAGCTTAGGTAGACGTAATTACTTTTTATGATGTTTGCATTTGTTGCTTAATCATACACTTAGAAATCTTGCGGTCCTACTGTTGATTTACATAAACCTATAAATCTTGCGGTCCTACTGTTGATTTACATAAGCATGTTTTTCTCAGGTCAATAAGGCACGGGGTGCTCAAATACATTGGGGGTCACTCTTTGGAAAGAGTATGTACTAAAGATTTGGGCGTATTACATTTTAGGAACATTTATTATAAACTAAAATCTTTACTTATATTGTCGAACAATTTGAGGCCATGAGCTTATGTAATGAACAAGTATTTTGTTAAATCCAATGTATCTTTTTAAACGACACGTTTAGTGGTCGTTCTCATATCTTGTGCTATTGATCTATGAAGTAACGCCCTCGGATATTCAACATTCCGCTGCTACCCAGATTTGAGGGTGTTACATAAACCTTAAGAGAAACATGTAGGAGTCAGAATATTTAATAAAAAACCCAATCAACTGGGATAAACCACCCAAAAATGGAGACGGGGCATGGCATACCAAGATTAGGCTGATTGATCCAGATGGAGAATAATTTACTAAAACCCTCCAGTCAATCCCCACCTCTAGAAAACTTTCTGAAAGGGAGAGTCCAAGGGAGATCATTGATGGGGTATTATTTTATACACTTTTTCAGGGTCATTTAACCCCTTAAATCGTATGCCTAAAATATGTATTTAACCATTCCTTTTCAGGTATTTAGCATCTGGAAGGCATTTGGAGGAAATTCACGTGACTTGGGCTCATTTGGAGAAGAAACGGACAAGATTATGAACCAACACCAAGACTCTTCAAGATTTAAAGTCTCAGAGCCTGGAGACAGCATCACTATTCATACACGACGCTGTCACACTTCATTTAGTGATGGCGTCACAACATTTCTTGACGGCGTCAGCCCGCACCGACTCAACCCGGATCTGGAAGATTCTACTTTATGAAGGCGTCACGATTAAAACGCGACGCCGTCACAGCGATATTCTTATAAATATAGACCCGAAATTAGAGTTTTAGGTGTGTAACTTTAGAGTAAAAAAGGGAGACGAATGGCAGTTTATTAGGACGATTTTAAGGCCTCAAAACCCTATTGTACCCCCTTCAATTCATGTTTTAATCAAGTAAGACTATCTTAATCATTCAATATGTCTTGTTGTTTGATTCATTATTGTTCTTGCTTTATCTTTAACATGCGTGGCTAATCTCCTTATTGTATTCATTTATGATTGTATGAAACCTAGAATGTAGATCTTAGTGGTGTTGCTTCTTGTGATGAATATGCATGTTAGGCTTTAGAAAACCAGCTTTTGTCTGTATCGCTATTGATATGTCTAGGGAAACATGATTATGTAGAAAGGATACCATCGGGTAACAGTCTTCATACTACCTTGCCCCTTATATGGTTGATCCACTTTTAATATATTTCAAATGCATTTAATATACTCTTGGAGGCAGGGTAATAGTCTTCATACTACCTTACTTTGTGCTTTGCCTCAACGGAATATTAAATAGACGGTAGGTTCGTGTAATCTGTTCATGACTTAGGAAATAATTACATAAATCATCACAAGGGTGACAAAGCAACAACACTAGAAGAAGCAATCTAGGGAGTAATACATGATTAAATGAATACAATCTTTTTATTATATTGTTATCACCAGTAGCGTAGTTTATTATTTAGTTTAATAGCTAAAACCAACCAAACCTCTCAAATATATGATTTTACAGCTTTCTTATAAATATAAAAATACAAAAATAATCTTCTTTCAACCCCTAGAATTCTGTTAGACCATGATCAAACCTTCCCAAACTATTCCCCTAGAGAACGATAACAACCCTCGAGTCTTGCCTATACTACTACTACAACGGTTAGGTACTCTGCCTAGGGAGTTGTAAAACTTCTTGTAGAAGTCCCTTACGACAACCGTATCAAGTTTTTGATGCCGCTGCGCGGGGAATAGTTAGGTTTCGATTATAGTTTAGCTTAGTTCTACTCGCTTGAATCCTTTCAAGTGAGACTTTAATTTCCGCATATTAGCTTTCTCGTAGTCTATCTTTTCTTTGTGTTATTTGTTTCGTAACCCATTCTCGTCAACCACCATGGGAGACAAGAATCCTATCCGTACTCTTGGAGACTACTCCAAACCTAGCCACGATGGCTACAAGAACACCATTGAGCTCCCCGTAGGGAACAACGTGGTACCTCTTCGATTCGACACCATCCGGTTGGTGCAAAATTGATGCTCATTCCACGGACTTCAGTCTGAGGATCTAAACCAACACCTTAAGGATTTCTTAAAACTTGTGGACTCACTTGACCTTGACGGTGAAAATAGGGAAAGAACACGCCTGCTTTTATTTCAATTTTCCCTTCACGATCAAGCTAGAAATTGGCTTGAACGTCTTCCAGCAGGATCCATCACCACATGGGAGGATCTTACTACTCGTTTTCTTCCTCTATTCTTTCCATCGGGAAGGACCGCAAAACTCCACAATGATATCCTGATGTTCCAACAACATCATGAAGAATCTCTCTCAGAAGCATGGACTCGTTTCAAGGACTTACTACAAAAAGTCCCTCATCATGGCATCGACCTTTGGCTCCAAGTCCAAATTTCTATGACAACGAAAGTTAGAACGACCCAAGATATTTCGCTAAGCCGGTCAAGGCAATCGCTTTGCCTCAAGATGTCCTAAGTACATCCGACCGCCGCCTCAGCGAGCTCAAAAATCAAGTCCAACGCTTAATGAAAGCTCATCTTGCTCTGAAACAACCTACTTAAGTGAATAAAATCTCTACCTCATGTGAGATTTGCAGTGGTCCTCACGACACTTAGTATTGCATGGAAGATCTTGAACAAGCCTTTGTTGAATACGCATCCTCTCGTATCGATGAAGCGGGAGGTAAGTGGTATACTTTCAAGCCCGAGTAAAACAATCTTGGTGACACCTATAATCCATCATGGAAAAGTCACCCAAACCTTAGGTGGAGACAATCCCAAAATTTTCAAAATAATTTTTCAAACCCACCTAACCGATTCCAACCCAACGGTTTAATCCCGAACCGTTCCTTCAACAACCATCCTCAAAGCTTTAACAATCAATCAAATCTAGAAGGATTGGTATCCAACTTCATGGCATCTCAAGATGCCAGACTAACAAAGTTTGAAGCCTATTTCAAACAGCAACAAAGCGAGATGACCAACAAAATCAACACAGTGTTAAAGGCCATCACCGATCAAATAGCAGGAGCACTACCTAGCGACACGGTTAAGAACCCAAAACTAAGTACTTCCCCAATTTTGTCTGCTTATTCTTACCCAACAGAAGAACCACTATGCTCAACCTATATCCATGGTTCAATCAACACTATCACGATACATCCCAAGTAACAAAACGACTCTCGTGATAGCATAGCTGAGGAAGAAATGCAAGAAAGAGAGGGCGACCCCGAAGATACCAACACCATTGCATACATTGAAGAACGAAGAGATACGCCACTCCTGGAGCGGAAGGACATAACTGCTGTTAGTAATTTAGGATCTAACAAAGATTACAAGGGAATTGAATGGTTAGATGTTGATAAACCTCTAGATTTAGTTGACACAAGTGAGGAATCGGTTTATAAATCGTTGATTAAGGATATGCCTAAATGCTCACTTAATTATGACTTTAGGATCTAAAAGGGTAACCCAAGAAACCTTAAAATTCCCTACATGATAGGTCATAAATTCACTACCAACGCATATATTGATGTTGACCTACCTATGAACATCATGTCCTTGGCCTATTATAACTCTATTAGAAAGAATGGATATGAGTATAGGGGAAGAAATTTTGTAGGGTTAGGAAGGGACATGTACGTATTTGTAGGGAATATGAGTTACATCATGGATTTCACCATTTTGGAAAGTATTGAGACTAACATTGACCCTAGCCTGCGCCACGTGATCTTTGGATGACCTTTCGTTGAGATCGTCTGCCTGGCTATAAATAAGAAACACAGGTTAATGACTTTTACGAACGAAACTAAAGAGGTCACCTTTAAAACACCATATAAGGACTCAGAGAAGAGCGAATTGTCTAGCGAGGGTCATGACTTATTATCATCTAGGGTAATACTCGGTGAGGACGACTTTGATAGAGGATGTACGAAGCCATCCGACTTAGCAGATGGGTTTTAAAAAGACAATTAAGTTGGACCACGAATAGTAAAGAAGGATGATGAGGAATGAAGTACGTAAGGGTCGTGTGACTGGCGAGTCTAGCTATCACGGCACTCGTTAATAAAGAAAAGGCTTTTTGGGATGTGCACCAATAATTTACTTTTACCGCAAATTAGAGTGTCTTGTGTGTTTTAATTCTTTTTTGTTTGTTTTTTCTATGTTTGAATTACTTTGTAATCATGCTTTGTTTTGTTTTAAATACTTTTGTCTGTATTTGCAATCAAGGTATTTTGAAAACAAAATATGTTGTAGGGTAATTTCGTATTTTTAGATCCATTTTTCATACATTTGAAAATAAATCGTTAGATTATTTACAAGGCGGTTTCTAGTCTTAACAGTGATGAATTGTTAATTCTCATGGTTTTTATGCAGAATTTTGTACATGGAAAATAACCTGGTGAATAAGTTGCAGGAATTTTTCATTCATAATAAGCGAAAAATGAGTCTTCACAGAATGTGGAGGTTGGCGTCAACGATTTCGCACGCGTCGCCGTCTTCTCGGACTCTTGATAACGGCGTGTCTGGAATCCTGACGGGTTCTATAGCCACAAGTTACTGGTAATATCTCGATTATTTTATGGAGTGTGTGGATAAGTTTATCGTGGTACTTACTCGGTTGATTGGAGGTTTGAGTGTTGTAACCTGGTATTTCATAGTGGTGTTATTGGAGCGCATTCCGAGCGGAGTAGGAGGGTGTGTGGATTAAAGTTCAGGATATAGGGTGTGGGGGTGTGATCTATGGGGTGGAGGGGGGTGGTGTGGGCTGTTCTAGTTTGGGGTGGGGGAGTGTAGGTGGGGGGTGTGCTGGGCTATGTTACTTGGTGGGGCTGATTTTGTCGTGAGTTGTCTTGGGGGGTGATTAACTCCGTTACAGGAAAACTCGAAAATTTTAAGTATTTTTGAAAATAAAACTTGTACAACACT
Organism: Tanacetum coccineum; assembly: GCA_026074375.1. Taxonomy (NCBI): domain Eukaryota; kingdom Viridiplantae; phylum Streptophyta; class Magnoliopsida; order Asterales; family Asteraceae; genus Tanacetum; species Tanacetum coccineum. The sequence continues at coordinate 71,938 of BQNB010000517.1, read as the reverse complement.
TAAGAAAGTCGTAATTCTTTTATAAACCTATAAAACCACGAGTTTAACAATTCTCTCATCCTATCTTTACTGCTTTATAGAGTCAACCCTAACTTCACACTTTATATTGTTATATCGCACATTTTATGCTTGGTATAGTTGTCTTTGTCTTTGATTACAAGTTATATTTGATGAGAAGAAGCTTGGAAGTTCTTAGGAAGTTTTATTGGATGATTCTTGGAGGACGATTTAACCAGTTATCGCATGTTTCTTCTCCATTATTGAGCAAACTAGGGGAGTACTAGTTTCTTTTACTTGTTTTCTTATCCCTTTATTCATTTTTACGGGGTACTTCTATAGAACATTGGGGACAATGTTCAACTTAAGTGTAGGGGAAAATAAGCCTTAGAAACTATTCTTTTATTTTGCCATTTGCTTTGTCCTTGAAATAATGGGTAATATATCAAAACATAGCATAAAATGGTAATTTTGACTTAAATTTAATTTTTTTATGACACACACCGACGAAAACCGAGTATTAATAGTGTCTCATGAATAGGAATGTATATGACTAGCACAAAAACCCTCAGAATTCCACCTCAAAAATATGAGGTTCGCCTTTAGATCTATAGGAATTCGGGTATCTATTATTGATACCCAATATAGTTTATACCTTTAGCTTTCTCGAGTTAAGGAGTGAGCAATCATATGTATCTATTACGTCGTTACAGATGTGTATATGTGGTTTTGTCGCCTTTCCTGGAGCATTGAGATCGGTTTAAATTATATGAGTGTATCGGTAGTATATTAAATTCTAGAACTTGTTTTTGTGATGCATCCCGAGACCGTATAGTAAGTATTAGGATTTGCTTGATAAGAGGCATTATGATTAACCCATGTTTTAAACCTGTAATTGTTATGATGGTCACACCGATCATATAACTATCCCACACCCTTGCCATGCACTCATTATTAGTGCAGGATACCCCTAGTACAACCCTCCGAGCCTATTCTTTTTCACGATTATCGTAATTTTTTGGTTAAGCCGGACTATTAATGAAGAGCATTGTGAACCCTTAAACCAATCGTTACACCTAAATCGCCTTAGCTTACCTTGTATGTACTCACTTTTAGTACATTATTGTTTTAACCCAAGATAATTATTTGAGTACATGGTTGCTAAGTCTTTATCCTTTTAAATACTGTTCTGGGGCGATTGAGATTCATGGTAGTATTTATTTCGCGGAAGAATAGGAAAGAACGGTTAAGTTAATATCCCCATACGTTTGTTAGATGATCTCCATGTTATTTTGATCCACCTCAAATAGGGTCATTAGCTAGATTGTAAATATCGGGCAAGATTACGATCCAACACCAAGACTCTTCAAGATTTAAAGTCTCAAAGCCTGGAGACGGCGTCACCACTCATATACGACGCCGTCACACTTCATCTAGTGACGGCGTCACAACATTTCTTGATGGCGTTAGCCCGCACCGACTCAACCCGGATCTGGAAGATTATACTTTATGATGACGTCACGATTAAAACGCGACACCGTCACAATGATATTCTTATAAATATAGACCCAAAATTAGGGTTTTAGGTGTGTAACATTAGAGTAAAAAAGGGAGACGAACCCTAGTTTGTTTGGCATCTTATTAGGACGATTTTAGGGCCTCGAAACCCTATTGTACCTCCTTCAATTCATGTTTTAATCAAGTAAGACTATCTTAATCATTCAATATGTGTTGTTGTTTGATTTATTATTCTTCTTGCTTTATCTTTAACATGCTTGGTTAATCTCCTTATTGTATTCATTTATGATTGTATGAAACCTAGAATGTAGATCTTAGTGGTGTTGCTTCTTGTGATGAATATGCATGTTTGGCTTTAGAAAACCAGCTTTTGTTTGTATCGGTGTTGATATGTCTAGGGAAACATGATTGTGTAGAAAGGATACCATCGGGTAACAGTCTTCATACTACATTGCCCCTTATATGGTTGATCCACTTTTAATATATTTCAAATGCATTTAATATACTCTTGGGGGCCGGGTAATAGTCTTCATACTACCTTACTTTGTGCTTTGCCTTAACAAAATATTAAATAGACGGCAGGTTCGTGTAATCTGTTCATGACTTAGGAAATAATTACATAGATCATCACAAGGGTGACAAAGCAACAACACTAGGAGAAGCAATCTAGGGAGTAATACATGATTCAATGAATACAATCTTTTTATTATATTTTTATCACCAGTAGCGTAGTTTATTATTTATTTTAATAGCTAAAACCAACCAAACCTCTCAAATATATGATTTTACTGCTTTCTTATAAATATAAAAATACAAAAATAATCTTCTTTCAACCCCTACAATTCTGTTAGACCGTGATCAAACCTTCCCAACCTATTCCCCTAGAGAACGATAACAACTCCCGAGTCTTGCCTATACTACTACTACAACGATTAGGTACTCTGCCTAGGGAGTTGTAAAACTTCTTGTAGAAGTCCCTTACGACAACCGCATCAATCATCATCTTGGACAACTTCTATGACACGTAAGGACGTGTGACTTCGAGTCTAGCTACAAGATTCATAAATAAAGAAAAGCGCTTTTTGGGAGGCAACCAAATATTTATTTTTCCCACATTTAGGAGTGTCTTGTGTTTTAATTCTTTATCATTTATATTTGTATGTTTAAATTATTTTGTAATCATGCTTTGTTTTGTTTTTAACTTCGTCTTATTGACAATCAAAGGTATTTTGCATAAAATAAGTGTAGGGGAAAATATCCGGTTTATAAGAACTAATTTAAACATATACAATAAATTGTTTAGATTAATTCGCGTCAGTTTCGAGTCATATGATTGTAATGATTAATCTCAAGTTTTATGCAATATTTTACACAGGATATAACTAATAAAATCGCGTGCAGGAAATTTTTCAAGGAAAACGTAGAGAAATCTTCACAGTGGCTGGAGACGGCGTCAGGATTTATCCTGACGGCGTCACGCCCCCAGCCACGTGAAAATTTAACATTCTTCTATTATTTTCAAAAAATAAAATGTGCAATATCTAAATTTGTAATTTTCTTGTAAACCTACAGAAACCTATGATTATATCATCACTTCATCCTATCTTTACTGCTTTCATAGAGTCAACCCTAAAGTTTCATTGTATATATCATTATCCTGCCAATTTTACACTTGGTGTAGTTGTCTTTGTCTTTGATTTACAGGTTATATTTGATGAGAAGAAGCTTGAAAGTTCTTAGAAAGTTTCATTAGACGATTCTTGGAGGACGATTTAATCAGTTATCGCATGTTTCTTCTCTATTATTGAGCAAACCAGAGGAGTACTAGTTTCTTTTACTTGTTTTCTTTTTCCTTTATTCGTTCATGCGTGTACTTTTAAAGAACATTGAGGACAATGTTCAACTTAAGTGTAGAGGAGAAATAAGCCTTAGAAACTATTCCTTTAATTGCCATTTCCTTTGTCTTTAAAATGATGGGTAATATATCGAAACATAACATAAATGGTAATTTTAACCAAAATTTAAATTTTTTTATGACACATACCAACGAAAACCGAGTATTAATAGCGTCTCATGGATAGAAATTTATATGACTAGCACAAAAACCCTCAGAATTCCACCCTAAAAATGTGAGGTTCGCCTTTAGATCTATAGGAATTCGGGTATCCAATTTTGATACCCAAGATAGTTTATACCTTTAGCTTGTTCGAGTTGAGGTTTGAATGCAGTCATATGTGTCTATTCCGTCATTACGGATGTGTACGTATGGTCTTTGTCACCTTTTCTAGAGCATTGGTATCGATATTAAATTATATAAGTGTACCGGTAGTGTATTAAATTCTAGAACTTGTTTTTGTGATGCATCCTGAGACCGCATAGTAAGTATTAGGATTTGCTAGATAAGAGGCACTAGGATTAACCCATGTTTTAAACCTGTATTTGTTATGATGGTCACATCGATCATATAAATATCCCACACCCATGCTTCACACTCATTTTTAGTGCAAGACTCCCCTAGTACAACCCTCTGAGCCTATCCTTTTCACGGTTCTTGTAATTTTTTGGTTAAGCTAGACTATTAATGAAGAGTATTGTTAACCCAAATCGTCTTAGCCTACCTTGTATGTACTCACTTTTAGTACATTATTGTTTAACCCAAGTTAATTATTGAGTACGCGGTTGCTAAGTCCTTATCCTTGTAAATACAGTTTTGGGACGATTGGGATTCATAGTAGTATTTATATTGCGGAAGAATGGGGAAGAAAAGTTAAGTCAATACCCCCATATGTTTTACAAATGATCTCCATGTTATGTTGATCCATCTCAATTTGGGTCATTAGTTAGATTGTAATTATGAGATCTAAAACTCAAGTATAGGGGTGCATTTATAAACCCTAAGTTATGATGTATTATGTTCAAAAAAATATAGAAAAGAGATTGATGTAGAGTTCTGTAGAGTTTGTATATCTTTGTCTGAGTTCTATAGCTTAGCAACCCAACCAGCGTGTATTCGTATAAATAATTAGCTATCCCTTTCACCTCAAATTCACCTAAAAAGTCACTCCCCAAATGTATCCCATCCGTTTCCATTTCCAATTATGTTATCTTACACCTACACCCCACAACCCTTTTTAAATGACCTCTTTGATAGTAATGACTAATACTTGCGCCTAGCGATGGAGGTTTGATCTTTTACAGAGCCTATGGTAATTTATATGCTATGACAGGTAATGAGTGTTAATTTTCTGTTTCCCATAATTGTTATAATTTATTATACACCCGAGAGAATCCCAAACACTTATGTGAGGTGCTAGTATATTCTTTTCGTGCTTTTAATTATGAGGTCTAGGAGGTTGTGTCGTAAACTGCTTTTAAAGAGTAGGTTAAATGCCCCTAATATTGCTATTGTCTAGGTAGAAAAGCCCATTTTATTGAGGACAAACAAATCCTAAGTGTAGGGGTATTTGATGAGGTGTCATTTTATACACTATTTCAGGGTCATTTAACCCCTTAAATCATGCAAATATACCCAAATTATGTGCTTAATCATTTGTTTTCATGTTTTTAGCACTTGGATGGCATTTGGAGGAAATACACGTGACTTGGGCTCATTTGGAGAAGAAACGGACAAGACTACGACTCTACACCATTTATCTTGAAGAATTGTACATTCAGAGCGTGGAGACGGCGTCGCAGACTTCAAGCGACGGTGTTAGGATTTTCAAAGTGACGACGTCATGGATTTGGCGACGGCGTTAGGACGTAGCCGACTAAAGTGACTATAATATATTCTACTTGGCAACGGCGTCACGTCTTCAACATGATGCCGTCGCGACGTTTTTCCTATATATACAAAACCGATTTTAGGGTTTTTAAGTGTGTAACTTTTGGGAGACGAACCCTAACTTTTATAGTCGAGTTTGGCAGCTTTTTAGGTCGTCTTTAGGGCCTCAAAACCCTATTGTAACAGTCTTTAATCCATATTTTAATCAAGTAAAGCTCATTTATCCCTTTAATCTTTTAATATGTCTATGTATTATTTGATTAATTTATGTTCTTTACCTTCTTATAACATGCTAGGCTAGATCCTTTAGTATTTACTTATGATTGCATGAAACTTAGATTGTAGATCCTTTTAATGTTGCTTCTTGTGATGGATGTGCGCGTTAGGCTTTAGAAAACTAGCCATAAGATATTATATTGGAATAAACGTCTAGGGAAACGAGAGTGTGTAGAAAGGATAGCATTGGTAACAGTCTTCATACTACCTTACCCCTAATATGGTTGACCCCTCTTAAGATATTTCAATTGCATTTAATATACTCTTAGGGGCCTTGTAATAGTCTTCATACTACCTTACTTGTGTGTTGCCTTAACGGAATATTAAATAGACGACGGGTTCGTGTAATTCGTTCATGACTTAGGAAATACTTACACAGATCATCACAAGTGTGACAATGCAACAGGATTAGGAGAAGCAATCTGAGGAGTAGTGCATGATTAAGTAAATATGTTTTTTTTATCATATAGTCATCACCAAAGTAGTTTAGATTATTATTAGTTTGATTAGATAAAAACAAACCAACCTCTCAAACATATGATATTACCTGCTTTCTATAAAATAAAAATACAAAAAGAATCTTCTCTCAACCCCGTAGACCTCTATTTGATTCTGATCGAGCCTTCCCAACATATTCCTCCAGAGAATGATATCAACCCCTGAGTCTTGCCTATACTATACTACAATGGTTAGGTACTCTGCCTAGGGAGTTGTAAAACTTCTTGTGAAGTCTTATGACGACCGCATCATGAACTCTATTTCATTATCAGTTCGAAATTCGGATCTTCAGAATTTGAGCCTTTAGATTCTGTTGAACTTGATTAATGAAATCGATGATCACATCTGGAACCTTATCTTTGGTACAAAGAAAATATACCCAAGTGTAACGAGAATAATCATCAACGATCACTAGAATATATTTCTTGCATTGATACTTGCTACCCTCATTGGCCCATACAAATCCATATGAAGTAATTCGAGTTTGGATTTTGTGCTTGGAACTAATTTTGATGGAAGTGAAGCTTTCTTGCTTTCCTTGCTCACAGGCTGAACATAGATGATCTTTATTATACTTAAATTTCGGAAGCCCATCAACTAGATCTTTTGACGTAAGTTGATTAATGGTACCAAAATTCAAATGAGAAAGCCTTCGGTGCCATAACCATGATTTTGTTGATGTAGTTTTGGACATTAAGCATACAAGAGAAGAAGCCACCAATTCAAAAATAGAGATAGTGTAGAGATTTGAATCATGTAAACCGATAAACAAATCATCACCCTCTAAATTTTGAACATAGCACGTGTTTAAACGAATGGCTACTTCTAAATCTCCATCAAAAAATTGTCCGACCGAAAATAGATTGTGACCAAGGCCTTTAACGTAGTATACATGACATATCGTAAGATTGCCTTGAACATAATTACCATATCCAGTTCTTGCAACGAAATGATCATTCCCGAAGCGAACTGTTCCTATGAATTTCTAAACAAAATTTCTTAGCAATTGAAGATTGCCAATCATATGCTTTAAGCATCCGCTATCAACAATCTAAAGGACGAGCTGGATAACCTGCATTACATGAAACAAATGCAGATGGAAGATTGGACAGTTTAGCTACCTATATCTGAGTGGTAACCGGTGTGTTAGATTTAGATTAAACACGGGTACTACTATGTGTTTCACTAGATTGTGATTGAGCAGTTTTGCTTTTGGGTGTCCAATTAAAACATTGTTGGTATTCAAACCATTTATGCCACTTTCTACTTGTTGCAATTTTATTTTTCATGTAATTTCTAAGTGTCCTACTTTGACTAGAATCAGAAGATAGTTGTAATGCACTAGAGACCTTATTTGTTGCTGTTGGGGTTTTAGCAACACTTAATCTAGATTTCGAAAGTACAGAAGTAGCTCTTAAATTCTTAGATTTTGCTGCTATGGGGGTAGTGAATAAGGATCTCTTTACCTTAGAATCTTTAGACAAAGCATAACGAGCAACACATTTTTCATGAGAAAGCAAAAAACACATCTTTACCACAAGAAATACAAACAATATTTGAACCGTCATTAACAGGATTTACAGTCTTGGTATTTAACACACTTACGTTTGGTTGACATACAGTCGAGTTAATTGTTTCACGCTTATTAGAATCTATACTAACACTACTTGACATCTTTCGAACATGTACAAATGATCTCTTATCATTAGTTAGTATGTTATGCAATACCATACCAAATTCTATTTTAAAACAATTCTCTTTAAATACATGAGTAGCTTGTATATTTGCATAAAATTTTTTTTCTTCTCTATCTAACAAATAGCATGCAATCAACACATAAAATGAACAAGTTGATATAAATACAACATTTTCATCACAGGTGTGAGTTGCAATCCAACGTGTCATTTTGTTATTGAATTTTTCTATTTAATCTTTCATGTCTATCATGGAGAATAGAACACACAATGTTGCGAGTAGATATAGTTAACACATTTAAATATGGGAGGCGATGATTACCATAATACTGACAAGATGCAGATCAAATTTTTTGTTCATAGCACATAAGTTTGACATGTAGAATTTGAGATAATGTCAACCATAGTTTGAATAATTTTGACATGTATCCTTCATCTCGTTTAAACAACAATGTTGCCTAACTTATAAGCCTTTCACATAAGTCCTAACACATAACACATAAGCACATAAGCTCTATAAGCACAAATATATAAGGTAGTGAAAATGACTTCTAGACCTCTAATTATTCTCTCAAAACCTCACTCAAATCGATATCCTATGGTGCATGTCAACCGTGAACAACCTTAACTTGACTCATGAAATTTAAACTTTGAGAAATGTCATGCAAAAATCCTAAGCATGTTTTGTCAAAGTCCCAAGTGTAGTTTGAGTGATCACACAACCCAAGTGTAGTTTGAGTGATCATCAATGATCATTAAAGTATAGAAGTTACATTCGTAACTTTGAATGGGTTATGAAACAAACATATATAAGTGTAACAACTCTAAAACCCTGGTAGTTGACACTTCATTCCTAGTCCTATTGTTTGCTTTACCTTGGCTCTCTAGACTATACGTTTGTAGTTAATTTCTCCTTTGACTCTTAAATAGCGATTTACCATTTTTAGTAATACCAATTGTATGTTTTATGCCTTTTAAATCTTAATTAAACCTAATGAAGTGTGGGAAACGTGTTTTTAAGTTACGAAGGCCAAACGAGGGTTTTTGAAAAAGTACTATAATCCTAACAGCATCTGACGCGTTGATGACACTCTAACGTGTAGTCAGTGCAGCAAGGACTACCCAATTTTCATTCTCAAAATGCAGATATCCGTTTTCCCTTTCTGTGGCCTTTTGAATCAACTAAATCAGAGTTCAGATGAAGAAGTTATGATCAAAATACTAAAGCAACTTTTAAAACTTGATTTCTTCTTTTGGGTCTAGTTGTTGATGGTTTTTATGTGTTCTTAAGGGCCTAAAACTTAGATTATGATGTATTCAAGCTATTAAAGTTGTAAAACACAAAAATATATTCCCTAAACATATGCCATGCAATTTTAGTCTTACTTTATGTTAATCGCCTTTAAGTTTCTAAGTTCTCCTAACTTTGAAGTTGTAACAAAAATAAGCTACCTATCATCAAACAAATTCACATAGCATTTTTGACAACTATAATATAAACATTCAAGGATTCATAAGCATAAGAAGAAAACTTAGCTCAGTTTTCATGGATGATTTAAGTTTCACGACCACGAGATAAAGATCCACCCTTAATGCTTTGTCTACCGATGACCTTTCCTCAAAAGTTACTTATGTACACCATCATACTCCTAACTAACATACAACTCAAAAACTTGGTCCCCAATGATGGTTGCGTCCATTGGTGTTAACATAAAACACTCCCTAGTTATACATTCTTGGGTCTTGAAGTAAGACACTAAGTGTCTCAAAACCAAACTTTGAAAAGATAGACCAAGGGTTGTTTTGAAAATTGCTTTCGTTTTGAAATCTTGGACCATAGTTTTGAGGGTTTTGTGGTCTAAAAAATCTTTAGTTTTGGTAGGAGTTGTCTCTCCTTTGGGATGAGTTGTATTGATGATGTGAAGACCTTTGGTTCTTGAAAACGTTTCTTCTTGATAAAGATTGGTTGTTTTAAGAAAAATATCTATGATTGTATGAGGTTGAAGGTCTTATATTAGGTGTTGGTAAGAGTGGTCTATGGACGACTCGAGTTTTAGTGTATACAAGTCCACTGTGTGAAACCGATTTGTAAAATTGTTTTTGGTTTCACTTCTAACAATGGGTGATTGAGTACCTCGACTGTTTGCAAAATGAGTTTGAGGAACAATGGGTTTAAAATGAGCGTTTAACGAATCACTATTTTGAATCTCTATTACAAACATGATTGGTTTACTTAGACTCCTGGAAGTGGTTTTCTTAGCTTTTGAAAATCCAAGACCTTCCTTATCTTAGGACAATTTTTGATGACATAACACGTCACTCAAAATACTACCACTTTTCTTAAAATTTAAAAAGCTCAATGCTTCTTCTTAAAGTTTACAAACATTACCTTCTAAAGAGTCAACCTTTTGTGTGAGTAGCTCACATTTTTGACATGGTTCAATCACCTCTTTAGACTTAGTAAGTTTCATTACTTCAAGTTCAAGTTCATTGATTTTGTTATATAGTTTAATTTGTTCATTTTTAAGAGAACATCTTTCTTTTATAAAGTATTTGATTTGCTTTAACAAAATCTTTGCAAAGTTTTAAAAGTTCCTCATTATCCTTTTGAAATTCATGAAGATTAGAAATACATTAGTTTGGATATACCTTTTGTTATTCGATAAGATATGTTACGTCCTTCTCCAATTGATCGTCGTCTTTACTATCATCCTATGTACTCTCACAAGATATCTTCAGATCATTCTCTTAGGAGTATCCATAACCACTTGTACCATCCCTCAATGACCTAAGGTTCTCCTGAGCCATGGATCTTACTCAACTTTTCCAAAAATCAGGTTTAGGATTTTGAATTTTTGAAAAAAAAGTTCTCAACTTGAAATGACTTCTCAGGAAGGTTTTATCGCTTGAAAATTTGAGTAAACCACTCTGATACCAATTGTAGAACTATAGAGAGGAGGATGAATACGATTTTCTTAACTTCTTAGAAGTTTCTAAAACTTCAAGTCTCGAAGGAACTGAGTGGTGTGATGATCTACTTAGCAAAGAAACAATAAGTAGATGGAGAAAGAATGAGCGAGAGAGAGGAACCACGATATATACTGGTTCGGGAAGGGGGTTTAGTCCTTTCATACATCCAGTTGCAATCAACGACACCTATGCTATTCCTAGTATAATCCTTATGGTGGACTATAAATCGTACTACAATTAACTTTACCGATATGCATAAAGATCGACGCTCACAAAGAAGTGTTACTATCTATGGTATTATGCCCTTAAATCGACCCCTAAGAACCCGTGATTTGATTTAACCTATGATCTCTTAAGACTTCCCTTTGGAAGCTTACCAAACCCCAACTAGATCCTCAATGATCTAGGCTTGATCTCTCGGGTACAAGACTTCCCTTACAACTTGATTGAATGAATTATAGATAGATGAACCAAGTTTTAACCAAACCTAGAGACTCAATTCTAATAGAAAAGGTATGCGAAAGAAGACCCTCAACGAAACATAAAATTATAGATTAGGTACTTGTGTGGCTCTCTTGCAGAGATGTGTTCACTTTAATAGAATGATAAGATAAGAAGTTTAGAACACTTTAGTGTTAGACTTAGAGGATAGGTGAAGAGAAAAGAGAGGAAAGAATGTTTGCAAGAGGTGAGGAATACAAAGGCCAAGAGGGGTATTTATAGGCTAAAAACCCAAAAGTGGGAAAAATGATTTTGCGTGTGGCGCGTTGGCCGCATGTTAGCGCGTTGGCCGCATGTTAGCGCGTGGGCAGCGCGCTAGTGACCCGAAACTATTTTTTCAGGTTTTTGACTTTTAACTACTCGCTCTTGTTAAACCCCCAATTGTACTTTACGCTATGACCTTTCAATCATTCTTACACTCAAGGTCAACCAACTCAAAGGTATTTTGTTTATCCGATATTGATGTGTTTAAAAGGTTTTTGTTTATCCGATATTGAAAAAGAAAAGAGAACTAACAGACAAGGGTATTTTGGGTATTCCTCTAATGTAACTAGCTATTTGGGATCCTGACCCAAGGATTGAGAGGTTGGTTAGGGTACAAGGGAATATTCCAAGAATATTATAAACTTGAAGAGAAAAGGTGGATGTTATGGGGGAAGATTTGAAATTTGAATTTCAAATTGTTTAAGCACATGTGTGAAATAGAGGAAGAGATAAGGATGAGTTGTGTATGAGTTGTCATGATGTGATGTTGATAGGATGGAAAGGAGCCTCTTGATCATATTCAAAATAAAGGGTAGATATGAGATAGTAAAGAGGTAAGTTGGATAGGTGAGGTGTCATGATCAAGGGTGTAAGAAGTGTGTGTGTGTGTGTATGTGTATGTGTTATTTAAATTTCAATCCAAGAGAGGAAAAGAGAGTGAGGTAAGATGGATTGATGAAATGGCATGATCAAGGGTGTGTGTGTGAAATTTAAATTGCTTTATGAGGAAGATAATGAATATGAGATATGTGGTATAGAATGTTTTGACATGATATGGAGGAGTCTATATTGGAATGTGGGGGGACAAAAAGTACATAAGGTACAATGATGTAAGAGAATATAAGTTGTCCCATGTGAGGATAAGATTGAGGAATGTTTAAGTGAGGAATGTTTCATCTTATGAAGGTTTAAGAAGAGGAAGTATGAAGATGATGGTGATTAGAGTAAAATCAAAGGATTGATTTGGTTTTATAATCACATTGCCAATAAGAGAGAAAAGAATAGGCATATGTGATTATGGGATAGTTGAGAAAGGTATATTTAGAGTGTGTGGAAGATATAATAATTTGTTAGGTACGAAAGGTTTGACAAATGATTAGGAGGATGCATTGTAAGATTATTTAGAAAGTGTGTATAATCATTTATTGGGTAAGAAGGGTTTAACAAATGATTAAGTAAGGATGAGTCGTAGGAAGTATGGTATAGAAGTGGTGTATTAGAAGAATGTGGGAGTTTGTAAAAACATCTTATATGCGTAGGAGGACATGTGAGGAATACATGTGTAGGTTTGTAAAACATTTATAAGTGAGGAGGTAAGAAAACTCAAATTATGATTAACCTCTAAATACCAAAAACTCAATTAGTCACTTGGACTTCAATCCATGATAATCAACAATGAATTTGTCACTAAATCATCGGATGTGCTTTCGTTGAGATGTAAACATTGATTTATTTGCATCAGATGATTAGTGATCATATTTATTATTGATTATCATGGATCAAGTCTAAGTGTCTAAATGAGTTTGTGGTATTTTGAGGTTATTCATGACTTTGAGTTGTTCTTACCTCCTAACTTTATAAATGATTTTACAAACTCACCACATGTATTCCTCACATGTCCTTCCTACATACAAGATGGTTTACAAACATCCAATTCCTCCAATACACCACTTATATACCATACTTTCTACAACACATCCTTCCTTGATCATTTGTTAAACCCTTCTTACCTAACAAATGATTAAACACACTTTCTAAATAATCTTACAATGCATCCTCCTAATCATTTGTCAAACCTTTCGTACCTAACAAATTATTATATCTTCCACACACTCTAAATATACCTTTCTCAACTATCCCATAATCACATATGCCTATTCTTTTCTTTCTTATTGGCAGTGTGATTATAAAACTAAATCAATCCTTTGATTTTACTCTAATCACCATCATCTTCATGCTTCCTCTTCTTAAACCTTCATAAGATGAAAACATTCCTCACTTAAACATTCCTCAATCTTATCCTCACATGGGACAACTTATATTCTCTTACATCATTGTACCTTATGTACTTTTTGTCCCCCCACATTCCAATATAGACTCCTCCATATCATGTCAAAACATTCTATACCACATATCTCATATTCATTATCTTCCTCATAAAGCAATTTAAATTTCACACACACACCCTTGATCATGCCATTTCATCAATCCATCTTACCTCACTCTCTTTTCCTCTCTTGGATTGAAATTTAAAATAACACTTCCACATACAACACACACACACTTCTTACTCCTTGATCATGACACCTCACCTATCCAACATTACCTCAATTTACTATCTCATCATCTAACCTTTATTTTAATATGATCAAGTGGCTCCTTTCCTTCCTTATCAACAGCACTTTCATGACAACTCATTACCACAACTATCCCTTATCTCTTCCTCTATTTCACACATGTGCTTAAACAATTTGAAATTCAAATTTCAAATCTTCCCCCATAACATCCACCTTTTCTCTTCAAGTTTATAATATTCTTGGAATATTCCCTTGTACCCTAACCAACCTCTCAATCCTTGGTTAGATCCCAACTAGGCTAGTTACATTAGAGGAATACCCAAAATACCCTTGTCTGTTAGTTCTCTTTTCTTTTTCAATATCGGATAAACAAAAACCTTTTAAACACATCAATATCGGATAAACAAAATACCTTTGAGTTGGTTGACCTTGAGTGTAAGAATGATTGAAAGGTCATAGCGTAAAGTACAATTGGGGGTTTAACAAGAGCGAGTAGTTAAAAGTCAAAAACCTGAAAAAATAGTTTCGGGTCACTAGCGCGCTGCCCACGCGCTAACATGCGGCCAACGCGCTAACATACGGCCAACGCGCCACACGCAAAATCATTTTTCCCACTTTTGGGTTTTTGGCCTATAAATACCCCCTCTTAGCCTTTGTATTCCTTCACTATTGCAAACATTCTTTCCTCTTTTTTTCTTCACCTATCCTCTACATCTAACACTAAAGTGTTCTAAACTTCTTATCTTATCATTCTATTAAAGTGAACACATCTCTGCAAGAGAGCCACACAAGTACCTAATCTATAATTTTATGTTTCGTTGAGGGTCTTCTTTCGCATACCTTTTCTATTAGAATTGAGTCTCTAGGTTTGGTTAAAACTTGGTTCATCTATCTATAATTCATTCAATCAAGTTGTAAGGGATAAAGTTCTTTACCCGAGAGATCTAGCTAGATCATTGTAGGATCTAGTTGGGGTTTTGGTAAGCTCCAAAGGGACAGTCTTAAAGAGATCATAGGTTAATCATTTCAAGGGTTCTAGGTTCATTAGGGGGTCGATTTAAGGGCAGAATACCATAGATAGTAACACTTCTTTGTGAGCGTCGATCTTTATGCATATCGGTAAAGTTAATTGTAGTACGATTTATAGTCCACCATAAGGATTATACTAGGAATAGCATAGGTGTCGTTGATTGCAACTGGATGTATGAAAGGACTAAACCCCCTTCCCGAACCAGTATATATCGTGGTTCCTCTCTCTTGCTCATTCTTTCTCCATCTACTTATTGTTTTCTTTGCTAAGTAGATCATCACACCACTTTATTCCTTCGAGACTTGAAGTTTTTAGAAACTTTCTAAGAAAGTTAAGAATAATCGTATATACCTCCTCTTCTATAGTTTCTACAATTGTATCAGAGTGGTTTAATCAAATTTTAAAGCGATTAAATCCTTCCTGAGAAGCATTTCAAGTTAGAGAACTTTTTTTTTCAAAAAATTCAAAATCATAAACCTGATTTTTGGAAAGTGAGTAAGATCCATGGCTCAAGAGAACCTTAGGTCATTGAGGGAAAGTACAAGTGGTTATGGATACTCCTAAGAGAATGATCTGAAGATATCTTGTGAGAGTACATAGGATGATAGTAAAGACGACGATCAATTAGAGTAGGGATCGTAACATATCTTATCGAATAACAAAAGGTATATCCAAACTAATCTATTTCTAATCTTCATCAATTGCAAAAGGATAAGGAGGAATTTTTTAAATTTTGCAAAGATTTTGTTAAAACAAATCAAAGACTTTTAAAAGAAAGACGTTCTCTTATAAATGAACAAATTAAACTATATAAGAAAATCAATGAACTTGAACTTGAAGTAAGAAAACTTACTAAGTCTAAAGAGGTGATTGAACCATATCAAAAATGTGAGCTACTCACACAAAAGGTAGACTCTTTAGAATGTAATGTTTCTAAACTTCAAGAAGAAGCGTTGAACTTTTCAAAATTTAAGAAATAGTATATTCGGTAGTGTTTGAGTGGACGTTTGAACCAAACAAACTCTCAAAACTCACAACCGCCATTTGTGAGTGACGTGTTATGTCATGAAAAATGATCCCAAGATAAGGAAGGTCTTGGATTTTCAAATGCTAAGAAACCCACTTCCGAGAGTCTAAGCAAATCAATCATGTTTGTAAAAGAGAGTCAAAACGATGATTCATCAAATGCTCATTTTGAACCCACTGTTCCTCAAACTCGTTTTGCAAACACTCGAGGTACTTAATTACCCATTGTAAGAAGTGAAACCAAAAATCAACTTTACAAACCGGTTTCACATAATGGACTTGGATACACTAAAACTCGAGTCGACCATAGACCACTATTACCATCACCTAATATGAGACCTTTAACCTCATACAATCAAAGACATATTTCTCAAAACAACCAATCTTCATTAAGAAGAAACTTTTTCAAGAAACCAAAGGTCTTCACATCATCAATACAACTCATCCTAAAGGAGAGACAACTCCTAACCAAAATAAAGATTTTTTAGACCACAAAACCCTCAATACTTTGGACCAAGTTTTCAAAACCAAAGAAATTTTTAAAATAACCCTTGGTCTATGCTTTCAAGGTTTGGTCTTGAGACACTTAGTGTCTTATTTCAAGACCCAAGAATGTATAACTAGGGAGTGTTTTATGTTAACACCAATGGACGCAACCATCATTGGGGACCAAGTTTTTGAGTTGTATGTTAGTTAGGAGTATGATGGTGTACATAAGTAATCTTTGAGTAAAGGTCATCGGTAGACAAAGCATTAAGGGGGTGGATCTTTATCTCGTGGTCGTGAAACTTAAATCATCCATGAAAACTGAGCTAAGTTTTCTTCTTATGCTTATGAATCCTTGAATGTTTATATTATAGTTGTCAAAAATGCTATGTGAATTTGTTTGATGATAGGTAGCTTATTTTTGTTACAACTTCAAAGTTAGGAGAACTTAGAAACTTAAAGGCGATTAACATAAAGTAAGACTAAAATTGCATGGCATATGTTTAGGGAATATATTTTTGTGTTTTACAGCTTTAATAGCTTGAATACATCATAATCTAAGCTTTAGGCCTTCAAGAACACATAAAACCCATTCAACAACTAAACGCAAAAGAAAAAATCAAGTCTTAGAAGTTGCTTTAGTATTTTAATCATAACTTCTTCATCCGAACTCTGATTTAGTTGATTCAAAAGGCCACAAAAAGGGAAAACGGATATCTGCATTTTGAGAATGAAAATTGGGTAGTCCTTGCTGCACTGACCACACGTTAGAGTGTCATCAACGCGTCAGATGCTGTTAGGATTATAGTACTTTTTCAAAAACCCTCGTTTGGCCTTCGTAACTCCTAAAACACGTTTCCCACACTTCATTAGGTTTAATTAAGATTTAAAAGGCATAAAACATACAATTGGTATTTACTAAAATGGTATTTCGATATTTTAGAGTAAAGGAGAATAAACTCAAACGTTATAGTCTAGAGAGCCAAGGTAAAGCAAACAATAGGACTAGGAATGAAGTGTCAACTACCAGGTTTTAGAGATGTTATCCATTATATATGTTTTGTTCATAACCATTCAAAAGTTACGAATTAACTTCTATACTTTAATGATCATTGATGATCACTCAAACTACACTTGGGTTGATGATCACTCAAACTACACTTGGGACTTTGACAAAACATGCTTAGGATTTTTGCATGACATTTCTCAAAGTCCAAATTTCATGAGTCAAGTTGAGGTTGTTCACGGTTGACATGCACCATAGGATATCGATTTGAGTGAGGTGTTGAGAGAATAATTAGAGGTCTAGAAGTCATTTTCACTACCTTATATATTTGTGCTTATAGAGCTTATGTGCTTATGTGTTATGTGTTAGGACTTATGTGAAAGGCATATAAGTTAGGCAACATTGTTGCTTTAACGAGATGAAGGATACATGTCAATAAATTATTCAAACTATGGTTGATATTATCTCAAATTCTACATGTCAAACTTATGTGCTATGAACAAAAAATTTGATCTGCATCTTGTCAGTATTATGGTAATCATCGCCTCATATATTTGAATGTGTTAACTAGATCTACTCGCAACATTACGTGTTCTATTCTCCATGATAGACATGAAAGATTAAATAGAAAAATTCAATAACAAAATGACACGTTGGATTGCAACTCACACCTGTGATGAAAATGTTGTATTTATATCAACTTGTTCATTTTATGTGTTGATTGCATGCTATGTGTGTTAGGATAGAGAAGAAAAAAAGATTTTATGCAAACATACAAACTACTCATGTAGTTAAAGAGAATTCTTTTAAAATTGAATTTGGTATGGTATTGCATAACATACTAAAATACATAAATTATAAACATGATAATAGAGTTTTCTCGTCCGGGAAACTATGTACTTCACTTACCATACGCTTTGGTAGTTAAAGATTATCAAAACACTTTGCTATTGTATAATAGAATATGTGTTCCTATATGTTTAAAATATCCAAGAAGGATTAAAATACACATCGAAGTAGGTTTTATAACTTGGACCACTCATCTGAGATCCTAAGTATTTTCTTTGTAATGCAATGAAAATAAAGTTATCATTACTGAAAATCCAAAATAATGATTAAGTGTTCCTCATAACCAACTATAATTGGAGTTATCATGCATGGCTCGACAAATCATGGTGCATGCATAATTACAGGAACTGGCTTGTGTTACTTGATCATTCAATTCCAATTAAAACACCAACAAAGAATAGAGATTTTTGAACTTAAAACAAAAGCAAGTTGTTTCAAATCAAGAAACCAATAATAATATCATCAAGCATCTAAAAGGAATATCACACACACTAACTTACCAAACTTTCAAGAATATCATTCTAGCTTTCAAATATATGGTTGCGTGACATATTGAGTAATTTTTGTAATAGATGATTATAAGCCTATTTGTGATTATGTGTGTGTGTGATTATATGATTTTATGACTTTTGCTACATATAATTGAAAATGTTTTGCTTATTTTAATAGTTCTTTCTATATAAGTTAGGTTTCTAAAATGTTAATAACACTTGGATGACTATGCTTACTTGTAGTAATGATAAACCGATGATAGGCTAAATGATATGTGGTTATATGCTTACTTGTTAGTGTTATATGAAAAGTATGCTTGCATGAAAAATATGTTTTGATACTATTTGCTTATATGCTTACCGACTATGCTATTTGCTTACATGCCTACTTGCCATGATGGTAGTTGATTTAATTCTTATTGCTAACATGCTATTATTTGCATAATACTACTTATGCTTGTTTGTTGACATGCATCCTCAAAAAGTTAGGAAAAAGTAAATTTCAAAAATAAGGTTCAATTAAAGGAATGTGTATAGGTGGCACATCCTATGTTTTAAAATAATCTATGAATTTTAGAGGTAGTGTGCTTGCTATGGAAAATATTAAGCTCTTAAAGCTTGATTTATAAGCTTGGGAATTACGTGAAGGCATGGAAGGGATTACAATTTTTTTCCTAAGATAAAGGTTATGGTGTAGTTTTTGAGGTCAACATTACATCATATAGGTGTTAACTTTAAGAGGTTGTATTAATCTAGGAGAGAGTAATACATGGTGTCAATTAATCACTTAGGGATCCCCTCATGCCATAACTTGCCATTAGGTAATAACTTATGCTTAGGACTCTCGTATGATTGGCATAATTTAGTTATTGAGTGTGATTGATTAATATATACATACGTAATATGCCTACTTATCTTTGGGTGTAATTAGGATTGCGTTACAAATAAGAATCTACAACCATGATTTTTGAAAAGGTTTCTGATGCGGTCGTCATAGGACTTCAACAAGAAGTTTTACAACTCCCTAGGCAGAGCACCTAAACATTGCAGTGTAGAAAGGTAAGACTCGGGGGTTGTTATCGTTCTCTAGGGGAATTGGTTGAGAAGGCTCGAACAAAATCTAACAAAGGTCTACGCGGTTAAGAGAAGATTCTTTTTGTTAGTTTTTATGTTTTTATAAAAGTAGGTAAATATCATGGTTTGAGAGGTTGGTTTGTTTTCACTAATTAAAATAATAATAATAAAATAAATCTAAACTACTTTGGTGATAAGTTATATGATAAATGAACGTATTTACTTAATCATGCATTACTCCTCATATTTCTTCTCCTAATCATGTTGCTTTGTTACACTTGTGATGATCTGTGTAAGTATTTCTTAAGTCATGAACGAATTACATGAACCCACCGTCTACGTAATATTCCGTCAAGGCAACACACAAGTATGGTAGTATGAAGACTATTACAAGACTCCTAAGAGTACATTACATGCAATTGAAATATCTTAAGAGGGATCAACCATATTAGGGGTAAGGTAGTGATGTGTCATTGTGTAGGTATTATTTATGTATCAAGTTTTACTATTTATTTTATGCCGACTATACCTAAAAACAACACTTTAACGGGCAGTGTACTCGGTCACATGTAGCTTTGTTGGTAAGTAGGGTGTCGATCACTAAGAGCGAGAGCGTTAATTCCTAATTCTATCAGTATTTTAGTTATCTAAGTTAAACCTAAAACTAATGCAAAAGGGGGGTTTTAGTCTGAGAGACTGGCATGGTTTTGTGTATCTTAACCTAGGTTTTTTGATACAAGTAAAGCCAATAAACACACACAAGAAGACAAGAAAACGATAGAGAATCAGTCGAGAACTAATGTAAGGAAAACGTATCAACCATGAATAATCTGATAAAATGCAGGTTTGTTTATTTAGTGCAATGATTGTCTTATCTCGAAGGGCATATCATTCGTAGACTTAGGCGGCACTTCTTCCTAAGACCTAGACAAGCTAATTATGTCACAATTAGACGCATCTGTATAAAGCATCTTTTTGTTGATTATAATCTATCTTAGGATCTAAGTAATTGTGCTCTTACTAAACCCTAGCTCATTGAGACTTTACCTACTTATTGCTTAACGGCAATTTATATACTAGTAGTCCACTGTCTGAGTCCTTACCAATGGAATAAGAACGTACTCGTTGATAGCAAGGTCACCTTATGGCTCAACTAAGCTCACTAAACTAAAGGCAAGGATAGGTCAATATTTGTGATCCTATGATTCTAGATATATAAATTGCCAATATGGGGAGAGATATCTCAGACTTTAGCTACGGCCAACAACACCGATTATTGCAGCGCATTATTACGCATTAAATATGTAGGGACTAACCCAGTTGAATGATAGGTGCATACTTAAGCCACGTAAACAATATTATTGATAAAAAAATAAAAACAATCAACAATAAATTAAGCAATCGAGATAAACAAGCCAAACATTAGTCTTTATAAACATGGCTGACTACTTAGGTATTGCGATCAGTTCATTGTAAAAATACACATGGTTTGATATATGAACGATTAAAGTAAAGAAACCTCGATGAACGCGTATTTGGTTGTGCGAAGATTACAAGAGTGTTCCTATGATCTTGAGGCTCTTTTCTGACCTTCTAGGCTCTTCTGATCGTCTCTTATTCGACTTGGTTGTTTAGGGATTCACTTGCATACCTAAAACTAAGTTTTGGGTCGTCTATCTATAGGGTCTGATAGTCGGTTAGATACGGCGTATTGAGAAGCTCAATACAACGTATTGGATGACTTGGCGTGGGCTCTAAGAATAAAATATTCCATATTCTTGCGCAGGAATTTGGGATACGAGTATTGATTTTGGATACGGCGTATTGCCAATACGCCATATCCGTTTTCTTTGATAAGATTAGTATTGACCAATACAGATTATTGGGGTTTTTGGATACGGAATTTGGATGAAATTGTGTCTGTTTTTCTATATTTTGACAAAGTATCATATACGGCGTATCAATGGCGTATTCTTCAAAGTCAGGCAATGGTCTTGAGTTCTTCAAAGTCTTTAGATACGGCGTATTTGTCTAGAATGAGACGGCGTATCGATGTCAGAATCAGTCGACTTTCTTAGACTCTTCGTTTATGCTTCAAAACACGTCCTTTTCTTCATCTTTTGCCAAATACTCGATAATTACTGCAAATAACAAATATAAACAATTAAGTACCAATTCATGCAATAATTATATCAAATGGGTCAATTACTTAGGATAAATGATGCTATAAAATAGACGTTATTTGATGTCATCAAGTAGTATGAAGACTGTTACTGATGGTATCCTTTCTACACACTCTCTGATACCAATCTGTCACACCCCACCAAGGCAGAAACGCAAGGCGCGACATGAAAGGATATTAACATAGCACACTCTCCTCTCCTCCTAATAGAGAAATACTAAATAGTGAAATAAAAGCAAAGACACAATGTGTCATGATAACATTCCACAATAAACGACAATTGTATGAATGATAGGGTGTCAACGGGGTAAATCCGTTATAAGTCTTACAAAATCAAAAACATAAACTAGAATTTGAAACAAACATATTAACCAACAAAGACATAGGCACAAAATCATAGATCTTCAAACACAATCTACGGTCTCATCGCAAACTTTCCTGCTTATATCCGTTCACTGATGATACCTGAAAACGATGCTAAAACACGTCAAAACTAGGTTGGTGAGATGCCATAGGATTTTAGACACCATCCTCAAAACATTTCAAAACAATCCCACATTACTGTGATAAGATAAACAGTTGCATGGCATATCATGAACTATCACATACTACAAATCAATCAGCTCAATTCAACACAATTCAAATCAATATAGCTCAAACAAAATAGCTCAACTCAAAAAAAATAGCTTGGCTCAACCCAAGTGGGGAAGGATCGATCCCCCGATTCCAAGCAACCCGGCTCTACTTGTCTACGCATAACAAAAACACATAGCAAAGTAATAGCCACACAGCACATGCATTTTAAGTCAACCATTCAAATAACACAGTAATAAAACATCTAATACTCAAGCATCGTTTCCACCCCAATGAAAAAATCTTAGAAAAGATAGGGCTATGACACTCACCTGAATGCGCAGCTACAAGTAACTCAATTCCTTCCTTAAAAAACTATACACAATAAAAACTCATGTTACCATCGGTAAGCTAAAGGCTTAATCCAATATAACAACCCTAATGATGGATATTATCATATTCTATTACTATATGTAAGACTCTCTACCATCATTTTTATATCCTTCATTATATCTTTTATTTACTTTATACTTTCATTTTAAACACTTATACTTTCTGCTCAAATGCAGAATTTATTTATCCCAACTGCACGACTTAAAACTTACCAAACTGCATCCACAATTCCAACACAAATTCACACTATGACCCCTTGTCAATACGTAGCGATATTCTTTTTCAACCTCCCCGGCAGCGGCGCCAAAAATTGACTACGCGCGAACTCACCCCTTAAAACCTATCTATATATGACACAAATACACCAAGGGACGAAATCACGCGAGATCAAGAAAACCGGAAGCAGTATAGAGTGTTCCCGGGTCGTTATGTCCCAACGAGGCTAGAAATGGATTATCGAAGAACGATTGATGATTGGTGTTTGAATGTAACAAGGAATGTTTGTGAATTAATACTGAAAGCAAATGCACATAAAAAAAATTTAAACAAGAACATAAACTAGAATAAGCATAAAAGCTAGAAATAACAAAAACACTTAAAACTTTTACGCAAAGGCACAAATAAGCTCTAATTAGCTTAAGACAGACAAATAAGCTAATCTAAATCTAAATAAGCAAATTAAGCATGCAATTAAGCTAAATTAAACAAGAGAAACACAACAGTACTAACAACAGTACTACCAGTATTAACTACCAGTACTAACTTAAAGTTAGTACTGCTAGCTATAAGTTAGTACTGTTAGGTTAAGGTTAGTACTGTTAGCCTTAACAAAACACAAGTAAACAGGAAATAAGCAAATAAGCTAAACAGGAGGTTAACTACCCAAAATAAGCACTTAAGCATAAGAATAAGCAACCAGAATGGACTATAATGATAAATAAGCTAGAAAACTAAAACTGATTAACTCTTAAAATTATTTTAAAAAGACATATAAGTTCTACTGAAAGCAGTACACTAGAATAAGCTTAATCTACTCTAAAAATCTAAAGAAATTTTAAACAAGCTGAAATAATAAGCTGATAAGCTAAGTTGAACAACCAGTACTAACCTTTAGCTAACAGTACTAACTTGGAGTTAGTACTGGTAGTGTTAAGTTAGTGCTGTTCCAAAAAGTGAACTACCAGTACTAACTTAGAGTTAGTACTGCTAGTGTGGAGTTAGTATTGTTCCTAAAAATGAACTAGCAGTACTAAATTTGGATTTATACTGCTATTATCAAGAACAGCCTTTAACATTTCCAAAAGATCAGTTTTTATATCTCAAACTTATTAAAAACAGAAATTCTGATAACAAAGTTCAAACACTTATAAGCATTTTCAATCCCATAATAAGCACTTAAATAAGCAATAAATTAGTTTTTTTAGCATTATACACTCAAAACCAACAGTAGTAAAATAAACTAGCAGTTCTGCAATAGATAAGTAAAGCAAGAAAAAGAGACATACTACCAAACCTTTCTCAAAACAGGTGTCAAAAACCATGCGAAAAGTCTAACAAGCTAGTGAAAAGTCCTATAAGCCCAACCAATAATTGGCTTATCATCACATTGACACATAAGCGTAGGTATATTTGAGAGTGATTGGTTTGAAATTCTCTAACTACTAACCTTTTAAGTTTACTTAGTTAAAAAAAAGTTCTGTAAACAGCAGTATTGAGAGCTTTTGAACAAAAAACAACTCAATTCAGAAACCAAAACACTTGGATTATAAAGGTGACTTTAAAAACTCAAACTACGCATTAAAACTTGAAAGTGTTTAACAAGCTGAAAATAAAAAAAAAACTCTAGTAAGGACTGAAATAACTAAATGTAAAGTAAAAATAAGACAAGTTATTCTAACATAGATATGATCCTCAAAGGCTTACACAAGAAGCTCTAATATATAGCCGAAAAGTGATTGGACTTGCATCTTGATGCTTCTTAGGAGAGATAAAACCAAGTGTGCTACAGTTGGTGTGAGGAGAGACTAAAGCAAATCCCTAGCCTTTGAATTCTTTCTGCAGACTTACTTGGAGACAATCATCCACGCATCGATCATGCTTTGGGAATGGAAGGGAATTGCCAACATGTGACTTTTAAAGCTGGGAGGGAATAAGTCGAGGATGGATGACATGATTTTCGTAAGGACAATGACTGAGATCTGATTATGCAGGAGAAGTAAGAGGAGCAAAAACAGGGTGCTCTGCTGGTTCTTACGGAATTGTCGGGAGAAAAATTTATCAAGAGTTGGGCTGGTGACAATAGAGAGTAGAAGATGATTAAGGGAATGTTTAGGATTTTTGTACAAGGAAAAAAGGCCCTCCACATACTTTCTTCTTTTCATACCCTTTCTTTCTTTATACATGAAGTTTCCCAAATCTTCATAATATCCGGGACCCCTGTGTTTATATAATAATATAACTTAGTAGGGTGGTTTTGGCATTTTTGACACCCTCAATTACATTTTTCTATGCTTATTCTTCTCGGAGTTGACTTGAGACTTTGATTGGGCCTTCGTCTATCATAAATCACTTCATCCATCCCGTGTCAGGTTTTTTTGTATTTTTGTCTTGGTTTTTCATCTTTTTAGTGAGATATTACCGTTCCCTGCACAATACAAAAGCAAACATTAACAAATACAATGTATATTTGGTATTTTTTATACTATTTAAGTTCCGTTTTAAATGGAAAAGGTATGTGTAGATTAAAACACATATCACTTACCCGCTCCTCCCTTTCCTTATGGTGCATTTACTTAAAGAGCTACCGGCACTTTGTCGATTATCTGGTACCAAAATATTTTATCTATCTTATGTATTTTGCTATAAAAATCCGCTCTATCCACTTATTCTACGTTTATTCCTTAATCTCTTTACCCTCTAGAGAGAGAAACAAGAAAGGAAGGTTAGATTAGAGAGAGAAAGGAGGATTACAAGTGAATGAAAAATGTAACCAACACCCTTCACCAAGTGTGGTGAAGGGATATTTATACTAGCCTGGCACTTGGGCTTTCTAAATGGGTCGGGCTTGGTTTAACTTGGGCTTTGAGCCCGAAACATGGACAATATTAGATTACAATCCAAGCCCGTTGAACCCGACTAGCCTATTACAATACAAGACCTAGTTTGACTTTCTAAGACCGATAACATTCTTGTTTGACTTAATATAATTAAGGCTAACATTATGGTTATGATTGTCTACCTCAAGTCCCGTTTGTCTACAATCAGGACCCGTGTTTCAATCAAAACTTTGATAATTTTCCACAAACTTCACCAAGTCTCCCACAATATCTTTGTTGTACCCGTTGTGGGGGTCCTCATGAGACTTTTCAATGTGATAAATTGATCTTTGATGAGCCTTATTGTGAAAACTACGGGGGACCTCGTATGAGTTTTCAGTGTCAACCAATGAATCAAAATTTTTATAATTCTAATTCTTCCAGACCAATTTCAACCCTCGCAGTATCCCGTCAGTTTTCAACCTCCTGATGAGATAACTATCGAGGAATTAAAAACAATGATGTAGTCCTATTATGAAATAATGAGTCAACGACGTGAGCAAGATGCTATTCTTTTACAAGATGAGGAAAAACAAGAATTGTTAGCTGAAGAACATGCAGCTAGTCCTTCCGAGCCTTCACCCGTCTCATATTTTTACAATGCTGACTATGATAGTATTAGCACTCCATCTACTACTTATACTATTCATTTGACCAAAAGTGCTACTATTATTACTAATCCTTCCGAGCTTACACGACGTATCTATCATAATCACGACATTTTCTATGATGGTGATGATAACGAGGAACTTTTTCCAGATGAAGTTAAAAGAATTCAACAAATTCTTGAAAGGACTTCGTTTGATGCAATCACACCCGACTTTTCGATTACGGACTCTCTAAGTATGGGGGATGAGCATCTTAGCACTATTCCAGAAACGGAATCGGACAAATTAATAAAGTCTAGTGTTGAGAACCTTGTCCCAACCCCAAGTGAGTCCGAGGATTTATCCAAGGATTTATCCGATATTGAAAGTGAGTGTAATGTGCCCGTTTGTGATGATTTTACAACTGTCTCTAATCCTCTCTTTGATGCTGACAACGATTTTTCCTCTAGTGATGACAAGTCATTTTTTGATAAGGACGTTCCGAAAGAAAATTTTAAAATTTTTTCGAACCCTCTTTCTGATGAAGAAATCATTTCTACTAAGATAGATCCGCATCACTTTAATGCCGAGTCTGATCTTATAGATTCCTTGCTTAATCGAGACACTTTGATTGTTTCTTCTCCTAAGTTTGATTCTCTTCTCGAGGAGTTCTCCGGTGAACTCGCTCATATTGATTTAATTCCACCGGGAATTAATGAAGCCGACTTTGATCCTGAGGAAGAAATTCGTCTTATTGAGAAATTGTTGTATGATAATTCATCTCCTCGACCTCCGGAAGAACTAAATTCTAAAAATTCTGATGCTATAATCGATTCTTCCTCCCCATCTCCTATCCCCGTTGAGGATAGTGACTCTCTTATGGAGGAGATCGATTTATTCCTTACTCCGGATGACTCGATGCCGCCGGGCATTGAGAATGATGACTATGACTCTGAAGGGGATATCCTTTTTCTCGAAGGATTGCCTAGCAATGATTCCCCTTCACTTCCTGAAAATGAGTCGTTTCATTTTGATGTTCCATCATCCCCTCGTCCTCCTGCGAAACCGCCGGATGATGGAATTTACTTTGAGCCCGATACGGGAGTTTTTACAAAAGTGGTGGATGATATTTCTGATAATTCGACAAGAGAACTTTATGTTCATGTGCCTAATGTTTTGCCCACCCTTCCAACCCTTTCTCCAATGTTTGACACTTTGCTTCCATTTTCATCCGAAAATGAGGACAAAGTTCATCTCTTATCTCATCGTGGCTTTAAAACTTTCCTGCTTTCTTCTGAAAGCCCGATGATGATCTATGGAGAGGACATTCCTATCTTGGATGTTCCGTTTCTCCATTTCTACCCTTCTTGACCAACTTAAGTATGGGGGATCGAGTCCGGCTCAAGACTCGGTTAACAAAAATAAGCGCTTTATGGGTGGCAACCCATGCTTATCCTTATATAATTATATAGTAGTAATGAATAAGTGTGTTGTGAGGAGGCTCGCCTCTTCCTTTCTCGTGTTTTGTGGTTTTTGTTGTATGTCCAGGATTGCCCCGGATTATGAAGCCTCTCGTGCTCGTGGTTTTGTCCTTCGTTCACTCGAGCTTCAATCCTCAGCTTCATTATGGGAATCCAATATCCTAAATCTTATCGACTAGCGTTTATCTTTGTGCATACTTAATAAACGGCCTTAGATTTACATAGAGACCCTTCTTAAAACATTGAGGACAATGTTCAACTCTAGTATGGGGGATCTATCGATTTGATTGTGCCTGCAGTCGTTGTTTTCACGTAATCCTGTTTTTACCACCAAAATACCAAAAAAATAAAAAATTTCAAAAATAAAATAAGTGTTTTATCACAATGTTGACTTTCCTGCTGGGTAGAATAAGAATAAATTTTGACTCGATCGAGCGTGTTGAGCTCTAGCTTGTCCCTTAACTTTTAGACTAAGCATTCGCGGATCTTTTTATTAAAGATTTTAAATTTGCGAAGAACGAGAAATGATAGAGTTAATTATGAGTTAGATGCTAAATAAGGATTAGTTGGAAATCTTAAGAGCTCATAAGTGTAGTTTGTGGCTTTTCTCTCCCATAAGCTTCTAACCGGACTAATAATACGTGCTCTTTTCGAAAATTAAACTTATATCAACGATTTTTGAAGTATGGTCGATAACAATAATTTTAGTCTTAGTTCAAATTTATACTTAAATTTTCTAAAAAGAAATTTTCTCTATATCGTGGTAATATAAAGTGAAAAAAATGAGGTAATAATAAAAACTATGGGCTAATAAAAGTTTACTGCATCTTGTCGGCTCACAACCGATGTTGCAGTCTTCTAAATAAGGCACATAGTAATTATCCGAGACTGATAAAAGTTTGCTGCATCTTGCCGGCTCACAACTGATGTTGCAGCCTTCTAAAAGGTCGAGGATTTCCTTGGTTTAAAGGATGTATAATTATATTAAGTGTAATATATGTGATTTAATAAATATAGGGAAAATCTCTTTTTCTTAAATTTAAATATGCTTTTGAACTAAGACTATTTCGTTTTAAGTTTTGATTTTATGTATAAACGGGAAATCCAAGGGTTTTGAAACTGAAGGTCCGTAAGTCCCGATACTAGTCTCTGTAGGGTGTCAAAAGCCTGGTCACTTAGTCGCAAGGTTGGGATGTGCCAAGACGAAAGTCGCTACATGGGATGATCTCGCCTTTAAATTCATTACTTTTGAGTGGAACGTGAAGCATAGAAATTTTGCAAAACATTTGATTTATGGTTGAAATAAGTACATTCACCTAAGATATAATAATTGTCGGGAGCAAAAAGTTTCACAAGGTACAAGTATGAGTAGTGTTAGCATCTTAGCTTGTATGTAACGGTGATTTCATTTTTAAGCTTAGTTTGGGACGGGTGAAAAGTCAGAAATGATGAATTTATCGTTTTTTTGGGCATTTTAGGATTAAAGTGCTTCTTGTTCTGTGACCTTAAAAGTTATGAAAATAACGAAAGTCCATACATTCTAGTTAGTTGCTTAAAAAGAAAAGTATAAAAATGAGAAAAAAGGAAAAATACAAAAGTATGTGTGGTAATAAGTGAAAATATTTAAAAATGGTCAAAACGGGGCTTTTTAAAGCTAATGATTTTTAATTCCCTTCGATGAACACTTAGCTACTTTTCGAGGTAATTAGTCAAAGGGGATTGAGATTCTTGGTTTTCTAAAGTGTTTACTTATGGAATTGCGTGAGGACACGTCAATAGTTTAGTATGGGGGATTTTGGTATGTGCTTAATTACACATACCTTTTACCTATAAAAACGAGCCTAAATGACCAAAAATTGACATAAAATGCAAAATATATGCTTGTTTTGTATTATTTGTTGTGCAGGTATCGGATATTCACTAAAGGACAAAAACAAGGCCAAAATTGTCAAAACCGAGCACGAGAATGGATAGAGCGTGAGAAGTCAAAACCAGAGAGCGAAAAGTAAAAGTCAAAGTCAAAGTCAACAAGTCAAGGACGAAGCCGAAACCAAAGAAATCTTATCGGGCCAACCCGTACCTAGGTTAATGGGCCGGGTCAGCCCATTAAGCCTTATCTATAAGTCTTACAAGTTGAAAAATAGTCCAAGTCCAATCCAACACTATACCGGCCCAAAATTAAATAACCAAAGCCCAACATATAATCCCATGAACCCTTAACACTAACACCCATGAACCCTTTACACCAAAAGTCCTTAAGGGTTTTGCATAGTTAGTCCTTAAAGACTAACATTGATAGTCCTTGGGGACTATCACCATTAGTCCTTAGGGACTAACAAAGTTAGTCCCTAGACTTTTCACCACTAGTCCCTACATCCATTTACCCTTTACACCACTCATCCTTAACCCCCTAACACCCGTCATAAATTAAACGAACAGTACCCTAAACCCTTATCCCACCAAAATCTCCCTATGTTACTATTTATCCCTCTTCCCTAAAAACCCATCACTCTCCTTCACGTAATTACCCTCTCACTCTTCAAAACCCTAAACGAACCCTACATCACCACCCCACACCACAACAGTCCAATCCACGCTAGCAATCCTATGAAGTCCCATTGGTTGATGGGACATTAGACTAAATCAAGGGCTCATATTGCAAGGCTTGGTGACCAAGAATATTGGATGGCAATGACGATGGATTTATTTTCCTCTCACACAATAAGCATAAATCAAGCCCCCTGCAGTCTTACTTTTGCTTATAAATAGTTTAGGATTCCATTTGAAAAAAGGATGGAATGTAGTTTAGGAGTAGTTTAGTTTTGCTTATTTTACTGCTTATTTCTCTCATTGTATTTTATTTTCAAGCCTTGTAACCTTCTTTTTATGTTAATGAAAATTTCAGCTTATTCCCAATTTGATCTTGTCTTTACTTAAAAGCATTAATTTATTTTTTACAAGTCATTTAAATAAGCAAAACAAACTCTTAAAATTTTATTGTTACTGTTTCATTATTAAGAATTTGGTTGAGCTTTTTGGATGATAAGCTAGCAATGGACGAGCTTATGGGTTTGGATTCAGCTTATTGACAACAAGCTGAATCCCTAGAACTTGAGGTTCTTCACTATAAGCTATTGGATGCAGGTTATTTCATTTTCCTTTTATATGTTTTCAAACTGCTTATTTTGCTTATTATACTGCTTATTCTGTGCTTATTGCTTGTTGTTCATGCTTATCCTGTCTTATTTTAGCTTATATTATCTCAAATATTCAAGTGTTCATCATTAAGATTAGATTTCATTAAGTTTTATATCAAACTGCTTATAAAGGTTAAAACTGCTTATCCTTGTTGCTTATTAGTATAGTGCTTATTACCCTAATTTTTAGCTTAATTGTCTTTAATTATCATTAGTCTTAATCTGTTTAATCATTTTGTAGCTTATAAAGATCTGTTTTTAGCTTAAAATTAGTTTTTAAGATTTAAAGGGGTGTTTGGGTTAAGGTTTCAAAATGGATCAAACAATGTTCATTCTGTCTTTAGGCACTCATGTCAGTTTTATCAAGCCTTAATTAAGTCTAGGTGTTAGTTTTAATAAGTTTAAATCAAGTTTAGTTAAGCTCTTAAGTCAGTTTTAGTAAATGTCAAAGTCTTTATTTGCTTGAAATTCATAAAAGGTACATTTGGTCATAGTTTTGTGCTCTTGTTGAGTTTTAAATGCATGATGGATAACCTGTCTTGAGTTGGTTAAGCTTAAGTTTTTCCTCTTTTGAAGTTGTGGGTCAAAACAGTTTTAATATTGAAATGAGGTTACAAAGTTTAAAAGCTGAAATTACAATAAGCTAAAGCACGAAAATACAAGTTTGAAAGCTAAAAATGCAAGAAAGATAAGATCCTCAACTGAGCTCTTAAAGGCTCTATTTATAGCCGAAGTGAGAGGTTTGGGGTCTTGATGTCTGTTTGTTGCGTGAGAGAGTTCACCAGCCTTGATCCTAGCCTTTCATTTGCCCTTGTGCTTGTTTAATTCAATCTCAGCCCTTGATTTCTTGCCACGTCCCTTTCTCTTAATGATTGGCACGGATTGCCAAGCTGTCAGACCCTTGACGTCATCCCTTACATCATAAAATCCTTCTAGAAGCATAGGTAACTTGGGGAGAGCGAGGGTGCAAGGGATTTACCCTGGTGTGGTTATGGTAACATAAAAGGAAAGTGAGAACGATGTATAGTAATTTTGATTTGGGGTGTTGACCTGTTGACCCATCTAGACTTAGGATTGGGCTTTTGGTTGTATCTTGGGCTTTTAGTTTTATTTTTGGGCCAAAAGTATTAATACAAGGGTTTAGGGTTTATTGGTTTATATAGTTTATCTTTTGGGCTGACCCGGCCTATTAAGTGGGCCTGGTTGGTCCGTAAAGGACGGGTACGCCTCCGGCTTCGATTTTTCATCCTCTATTCATTCTCGTGCTCGGATTTGTCCGTTTTGCCTTTATTTTGTCCATTTCTTGATATCTGATACCTGCAAGACATAAATCACAAAACAAACTGTAGGTTACCCTATAATATCACTTTCACTTCATTATGATGAACAAGAAAATAAGATAAGAGAAAATATGAAAAATTGTAGAGAGAAGTTAGAGAGAGAAATTAGAGAGAAAAAGAGTTGGTTAATTCTTACAAATGAGAAAATAACAAATGAGAATCAACACC